>APFE030787567.1:3155-83630 GCA_000404065.3 Pinus taeda
TGTGTTGTATCATCCGGGACCAATTAGGATAGTTCTCCTTGCCAGTGAGAACTATTCCTACCATAGAGATGATTGAATGCATTCTATAAAGAAAAAACTTCTGCTGATAAAAAAAATTTCTGCCAATATACAGTAATAATGTACTCAAAAATTTCTGTGGGAAACAATTTTGGAGCAGCAATTTCAAAGCTCACTAAAAGGAAAAAACACCATAAATCCCTTTGTTTCTTTAGACCTTGAAGCCAGTAATAAAAGATATGGCAGCATTAAAGTGTTGGACAACATTTTAAAAAAATATGGGCATCATTTGTGCATGATGCTCATGACCCCTTTTTCGTTGGGTGCAACTTATACGAGCTCGGCCCAATATAAACCTTTACAAACTCAAATGATCATAGCCATAAAAATCTCCATTGAAGTGGACGTCTTTTCACAAGTGCTGCAGGATCAATTTAAAATTATGATTTAAATACCATATACCAATCAAATGCAGAGACCCTTCCATCAAATGTCGATACCACTCAACGCATTCAACTGTTACCAATTGTTAAAACTTTGATACCATACGCGTTCAACAATAACCAAATGCATTACAATAACCAAATGCAATGCACCCTTCAACGCGGTGAGAGCATTTGAAATGCAGTTCAACGCATATGTATATAGCACACAACGCACAGTTCAAAATGCAGTTCAACGCTTGGACAACGTTATGAACCAAACCCCCCAGCGTTCATGTCAACATATATATGAAATGGACAGGAAAAAATGCGTATATATGATAGTGTTTATGTAAAAAACAATGTTTAAACAGCGTACTTATAACAGCCTTCCACGGCCACAGGAAAAACACGTATATATAACAGCCTTCCACGGCCATAGGTATGGTGCTCTGCTGTTTGAATGAGAAACAAGTTGAGTACGACTTCGTCCTGGTCGATCTCCCCACTGGTGCTCACAAGAAAATCGCGTATTCACTGGACTCCAAACGGAAACGAGGTTTTGGGTTCAACATATGTTTTGATATCACTATACGAGACTCGATATGACTATCTGAGCAGATGCAGTACCATGAAGGACAACGCTAAAAACATTATGAAACGTTTATGTTAGGACAGCCAGAGAGCAATCAACGTATTCAGAAGAACAAGCAGAGGAACGTTTCATTGTTCAGGTGAGTATATTTATGTCAGGCGCAGGCTTGGGTTGAAACTCACAGTGAATCCATGCGTATAATACATAGAAAAATGGAACTCACACACAACGAATATATTAAACAATGACTGAGATTTTGCAGGGATATGATGGACATGTCAGCCTGCAGAACATAAGCAGAATATGAGCAGAATATGCAGGAAGGAGTTACAAAGAACAAGAACTAAAAAGGAGCTGGCTTTGATACCATGTTAGGCCAGGAGTAACTCCAGTTTGGCAGAAAATTGATTCATCTATTATTTCATAGGTAACCCATTATTATATACAATAGGGAGTGATTGTTCAGTTCGTCTCCCGATGACTGTTCACCTTCCCAATTTATTTTATTTACATAAAATTCCCAATCATGAAGATTAGGTGTCAATAGTAAAGCATGGGATAGTAAAATCAAATGAAAATTCTCCATTGAGTTCATTCAAAAGAATTGTTCTAACATCTTGAATCAATATGGATAGATATCAGAATCTGTGGAAAATAACTCTTTACACATGGCAGCGTTTAATGACCGCGGGAGTCAAATGCAATTAGTAAATAACCAAAACAAAGCTCAAGCTTTGCTGCAACTAGTTTGGATAGAAACTTTCTAGACACTGGTATGGCTACCGCAAAAGTATAAATGATCAACCATGATAAAGAAGCAACAACACTAAACACTCATCAATCACCAAAATCACAAAATAATATCTTCAACACCAAGAGAAGAACTTAATAACCCCATTCATTGCTACTTTTTAAAAGGACACATGTTTCACCAGATCTGTTAGACTCAAGATATATAAATCAAAACAAATGAATATTCTCAAACTAAAGAAAGAACACTAAATCATACCATTCCTCGTGTAAAAATTTGGGCTTGGTCTCCTTCTGCAAGCTAAAATATAGAGGTGGAGAGTTATTGAAATGATTCCCAAAAATCACTCTCTTTTTTCTAATTTTATACTCAAGTATATCACTCAACTTTTCCCAATAATTATCCTAAAACAAGAAGGAAAATCAAAATAAAAAGAATGGAAATTTCTAAAAAGTAGATGGATGGTTACATGACTTAATAGGAAGGGAGAATCCACTTTCCATTTTAGCATTTTTAATTTAAATTTCAAAATTTATTTTCAATACCATAATGCATGACCCATCACCGTAAATTCCACACATGCATTGCTTAAAAAATAACAGAATCATGGAATGATTGGCATCATTTGCACATTAAAAATATATATAAGCATATATGTCAAAAGCAAGTGCAAAAATATCAGTTCTTGTTGTTAGTTATCATGTCTGAAAAATTGCCACCATATCCATAAAAAAAGAAAACATATATAACTAAAAAATAAAATTGACAGTTCATCAATTGACTGCTACTAAAATATCAAAATCTATAAGAAAATTGTATTGAGTTGTGATGCATCTCAGGAAAGAGATCTTTTGTTGAAGGTGTTGGTCAACTTTCATAAATCTCAATTGAAATGTTTGTGCTTGAACTTTCTTCCCTTTCCTTACCTTTTCCTTTGTTCTGTGCGGTCGTAGAGGTATGGCCAGGACTAATATTTTCTTATTTGAGGGATTCATCAACATCATGCACATGCGAGAAGCCAGGGGAAGCTTGATTGGGAATTGAATTAGTTAAAGGGTCATGAGGAATATGATCAACATGACTAGTAGAATGTTAAGCAGCAGGACTAGCAGTAGCATGAACAATAGTTGGAAGAATAGTAGTAGGATGAACATCATGGTCAATAATAGATTAAAATACCCAACGAGTGCCATTTGTTTAGGGTTTAGGGTATTAATAGGTTGCATAGGGCTTAATTTTCCAGAATATGATTATTAGAAGAGTGTGGTTGATTGGAAGTACTAGCAGTTATTCTACCCCATCCTTGGTTTACTCCAGGAGGTGGGTTGGGAATGGGATTCCATTCATCCTTATCTTGGTTCTACATAGGAAAACCTTGCACATTAGGATGTGGCTGCAAAGGAGAATGAGGTATCGCATGCAAAATTGAGGGATGACAAGACACATTAGGTGACTCGATGAATAAATGGAAGATAGTAGCAAGTTGGTGAAATTCCTCATAATCTGTATTGAAATGAATATAAAATCTTATCTTCTTATTTACTCATTATCCCACAAAATATGAGGCATGTTGCCTCTGTCATGACCTTGCCTACTGATCCCCTGCTGAAGAAACTCATTTATGCAATTATTATTAACAACATGATACATAATACTGAAATAATTACCAATAAAAATGTATCCATCTTGTATCACTTTTAAACTATTGCAAAAGAATACATTCAATAATATTAATAAACTTTGTGTAGAAAAACAATAGGATTGGACATGGATAGAGGAAGTGAAAACAAACAGTTGAAACCAATTTATTTTAAGAAGAGCTTAAATACTTGAGAGCATAATCACATTCTTATTTTTTTCAACTTTCTCTTTTTACATCTCCTAGAATTATGCCTTCTAAATTTTGATTTTACACCTAGTAGGTAATCAACATGCTCTAGATAATTTAAATCACAGTTAAAATTGATTTTTATCCAAGTACATACATTGCACTCTACATTGTTATGCAATAAGGTGTTTCCATATTGGATGAACTCCCCTCCAACAACCACTTTGGTCCACCAAATCATTGTTAGACAATTCAATTAACCTCAATCATTAGATTGATTACTTATTTTTTAAGGTAACGCCAACATCGTCGTTAACGAGTGACGAAGTAATTGATAAAAGGTGCCACAGACTAAGAGGTTGTGGCAAGCAGTGGAAAGCATATGAAGGCATGTCCAACCATGATACAAGGAAACTTTCAAACCTCACAATGATAGTTTCTCACACGGCTTCGACAAGTAAACTTACAATTTGCTTTGTAGTTGTCATCATTGTGCCTATAGGCAAAGGTTTCGATTGTCTCTATGGCTATAGATGAGGGTTTCGACCCTATGCCTTTTTGCTTAAATATTCATTTTTACCCATCCCATCTCTTTGCAAGTTGTGATATCATACAACCTTAGGGTTTCTAGAGGGTTATTTTGATGCTTTATTTGGTAATGCTAGAGGAGGTAGTGATAGGTAAGTGACCATTCTTCTCTCTTACCAGGGAGTTCAACTTCTTTGGGCCTTTAATTTTTTTTTCCTTCTTTTACCTACAAATGTGTGAGATAATTTTGCTAATGGACCATGTGCTTTATATTTTCTTTAGGTTATTCCATGAGAACGTTTGGCTATCTAGCCCTTAGTCTATAAGGCTCTTGAATCTATCAAATCTAACAAGAGAATGGGACCCAAATCAAATGTCTACAGATTTGTAGTACTATTAATTGAGCTTCTTATAGGAAATATCCCATTGCAATCCATCCTCAATGGAGAAGCCATGGATCTACAAAAAAAAAATCATTGTGTTCGAACATAAGAACTTGAATTAGGTGTTAGTGATGGCTCTGTCCCTTCCACTAACTTCCCTAAGGATAAATTGATAGAAACTCCTAGATTTATTAGTTGCCTATGTAGCTCCATCTCTAGAAACAAGACCAACAATGAAGCAAGTTTTGGAAATGTTTGAGGAGGTCAAGTAACATTCAACTTCTTCATAGAGTCATGATCCCGAGTATGGTGTGTATCCATGGCTCAATGTCTTTATAGAATGCCATGGATTGAGACTATCGTAAAGAAGTACTAATATATCACGACTTCAAGATTCAGCTTGTCCATTGAATTCACCATGGACAATACATAGATTGAGAGTAGCATATAGAAGTATTGCTATATCATGACTTCAAGATTCAACTTGTCCGTTGAATTCACCATGGAGAATCCACACCTGTGGTTGGAAGCATTGTACACAAATTTAAAACTTCCGTGTCTGGCTGATCGAATATGGTTAGCACATCAACCACAACTTTAAATGTGGTTATATTGGTAATCACTACATTTGGTGCAGGTTTGGAAGGAGATGATGGATATATCATCAACTTGTATTTGTGGTTTTTAATTATTTATATTTATATATAAAACATAGTTTGATTTGCAAGCAATCAACAACAACTTTGACATGAAGATCATAGAGCCTCTCATCTAATTAGTAAAAAGATCATCTCTATAAGGATGATAACTTACCACAAACATAAGAGGCTTTAATTTATAAACAAAAGTAAAAATAAGATATAAATGTGATTTTCCTTTGTATTGGGTTGAAAAATGGATTCTTATATTGCCATCTAGCACAAGTCCAAAAAGTGTTCAATTTATTTGATACCACTGTCTATTCTCTCTCTTACCATGATTTTGAGGTTCCAAAGGGTTTATATTGGTTACCTTGTATACGTTTAAGATATATATATATATGCATGTTTTGATGTTTTTTCAACATACATACATGCATATTTTAACATGTTGGTAAGCGTTCATTCATCATCACAACAACACAATGTACGAAGAAAGTATATTTCTTTGTAGCCAAACTATATAATTCATTGCACTCTCCGTTAATGTCTTCTTTGAATTTTTTAAGACTAACAGGGCTTTCTACAGTATTATATTGTGCTTAATATATGGTAAAAATCTTAGTAAGGAATGCTTGCAACAGAAATAAGCTTTCAAGGAAGAGTAGAGGCCATCCTCTTCTTCATTAAAAATTGAGTTTGAGAGGAACTTTGTGAGTGATACATTTGAAACAAGATGGAGTCAAGCAGCAGAAAAACAGGTAAAGATCCTTAGAATTTCCCTAAACTTGAAAGACCTACTCCTAAGAAAAACCCCAATTGTTGCAGATAGAATGTCCCCACAGACAAGAGATGGTGCCTTCTCTCTAAATATAATTCTCTTAATGGGGGGGAAAGTAAATCTGTGACGTTTTACTCTAGACAGTGATCTAAGTGTTACTGAAATGCAAACCCAATATGTAGTGCTAAAGTATGAGTCATATAATTAGATTTAAACAACTTTTTGTTGTTGTGACAACTTTGTATATAAATCAATAATCTATCCAAAATATATTGAGATTGTTTCAAACTCTGTCATTATAATGCTATCTCCTCTTTTCTTTCATGTCTAAGAGTATGTAAATGAGCACTACCCATTGTTTTTACTATTTTTTATTATTTTTCTTACTATCCAAGTTTGTGCTTCGTGGTGTTTGGCCATAGATTGATTTCCTCATAATGTTAAGGCTTTCAGTCGTTCCATGTATGCCCTTCACATCAGTTGGATTGGAATTTGAAACAATTAAAATTGACAACATAACCTCTTACATTAGAACTTGGGTTACTTCCTTTGGGCTCAACCAGTGATGTTTTCTCACCTTCATTTCCACCACAAAAACAATCATCATTTTAAAATCCTTGAAGTTACAATAGGGTCTTCTGCCTGACATTTTTTGTTTTGAGTTTGCTCAATGTTTTATATCATCCTTGATAAAAGAGTGGTTTCTTTCAACATTGGTATTCTTCAAATATTAAAAGCTATCCTGCCTATGCAACTCAACAATCAAATGCCAAATGTCATTTGCATGAAAATGCATTTGGCATTCCATTATGATAAAGGGATATGGATTTTTCAATGTTTATCAATGAAGTATTGTGATTCTTGCCAACAAGACTATCCAAGTTTACCTCTTTGACATCTACCAACCCTTTCATACTTGTAAAAATAGTTGAATATACATCCATAGTTCAAGATTTATGTCTCTCTTAAAGATGTTTGTACACCCCCTAGCCTATAAGTTACCTTTTCCATCCAATTTTGATAGTGATCGATTCCTTCAATTCCCTTCCCTGCTCCAATCCCTACATATGCATAGATCCAAAATTATTCCCATGTTCTTTGAGACTATTTTGGAATTCCTATAAGCTTAGTGAATAGATAGAAGCCCGTCTCTCCAATGAGAAATTTCTCGTCTTCCCTCCAACGAGAATAAAAGCAACAGTTGTCACCGCACCTAATAATCTTGAATCTTCATTGGAACCCATTTATTTAACAAACACCCTAATCTAAAAAACAATCCAAAAGCTTCACGCTCCCTCACAAACTTCCCAAGTCATGCAAATGTGCTCATTCAGTTGTTTATACGTTTCCTTCTGTCTATATTCTTTCCCAATCTTGAATTCATTTCTCATCATTCATTTTCCTTTCCATTTCCATTTTCATAAGTCTGTATGTTTTAGTTTTTTGGCCTTTTCAAATGGTCTGGGGTATTGCACGATACATATCACAAGAGTTAATCCTTTGTTTTTTTTATTGGGAAAATTATCTTCTAATTAATCAATTTTTTTTTTTTGTGTTTCAGAGTATCATGGAGATCAACAATCAACAAAGTAGCATCAAGATATCAGAGGTTTTTGAGCACGAATATGCATTTCCTTTGACGTGAGTCACATCTCGAATGTCTTTTGATTTGGTGGATTTGTAAATGTGCTTTTATAGGTGGAGGCATGTTTGTTACTCTGGAACGAGAATGATTTGTAGCTTTCTATATTGATATTAGTGCATCTAAATTGGATATCACATATTGGATTTGAACTGCTACTTTTGCAGCAATTAAGTGAAATTAATGGTATCATGTTTACATCAATAAAATTTTCAAATATGTAGGTGAATTATCATCTGAGATAGGTTTCTCCACATTGTTGTTGTTTATCGAGCTATGGTATTTCTATTTTATACAAGCAATTTGAAAAGATGTGTTGGATTTGTGGATCTTTTAAGAACTTCTCACATAATAGGTTAATGCATGGAAAATAACATACCTTAAATTCAAGAAACATGTGTATCAAACTCAAAAGGTTAATTTCAACATCTTTGGGTTTAGTAATGTTTGAACTTTGAATTAACTCCTTATCTTGAACATTTACAGGAATTTCATCTTCCAATGTTGTATCACTTGGACTTGGTGCCATCCAGGTTTTGTCTTAATCCTAGAAAGCCCCAATAATTTTTGAAGGCTATGATGAAAATTTAAGTTGTTGGTTTTTTATCCCAAGTATTAGAATCAAAATTTTGTGTTTGAGGGTTGTTAAGTAATCTATTGTACAAGTGTCAAGACAACAATTGTTGTATAGCTCATGGATAAAGTTGGATGACCTATCCTCCTCATGGTGAGAAAATGGTTTACAGTTGACTGTGATATGTTCATGAATCTAATCTTAATCAAAAGCATTTACATGGAATTTTGTTGATGTTAACAGGTCTCATCTAGGGGCATGGTCGTATGTCTCTTCCTCATTAGTTTGCCATTTTACTTAAGGCTAGTCTCTCCAATCCTTCTATAACACATAAATCTATGCTCTGCTTGAATCTTAAGAAGCTTTCCTATAAATCAATTCATATATTCAGTCTGCCTATTACATAAAATAGAACTGAAATGAGAGGACTAGATGATATGGTTTGAATATTATCTGAAATTCCTTATTTGGTTGTATGAGGGATAAATTTGTTTTCTTCTTGTTTCAGGCTCATTCTGGAGGGCTAATTTTTTATTTTTATTTATTTTTGGTTTCGTGCTCATTCTGGAATAGATTTTCAATATGAAACATTCTTCACTATTTTGTCTTTAGTGAGTTTGTTGGTACGTTTTAGAGTTCCAGTTGTTAGCATATTGTATAAGATGGTTCGGTAGTTGTTGCCATCATCTTGTTTGTGATAAATTGTTAATATTATTAGTTGATGGTTTCATTACAATTTTATATTGCTTCATTCTCGCTTGGTGTTGGGGCCATCCCATGGATTATTATGTCTGAGGTAATGTACCTTATGAGATATTCACCATGAGATGACTGCTTCTCAACACAAATTAATTATTACGTCATGTTTTCTTCATATTGGTCTAATCCCATTATATCACTATGCTCAACCGATATCTTTATGCAACACTTTAAACAATATAAGGAATGATTTATTTTGCATCATCCTTTCCGTCTACAAATACTTCCTACTAATATAAACGGTGTGGGTGGTAATGTAGCTACTTTTTCAAATTGGTTGACATCATGGGCAGTAACAATGACTATCAATTTACTTTTGTAGTGGAGCTCTGTAGGTAAGGCTTGCCAAATTTAAGTATAGTTCCTTTGAATGTATGCCCAAGCCATGGGCATCGAAGCTTTATGTCTGGGCTTCAGTCAAATGGTTCATCGCATATCCTTGAGTTTCCAGCTTGGTAAGGTGTGAATCCAATGTTTTAGTCAAATGTTCATTGCACTGCCTTGAGTTTTCACTTCGATAAGGTGGGAATCCTTGAAAAGGTGGGAATTTCACTTTGACAAAGTGGGAATCCTTGGCAGGGTTGTATTCCCACCTTGGCCATGTATAATGCAAATCTCCTTCCAAAATATTTACTGACATCTCCCCTGCATGCACTATACATAGAAAAAATTGATTTGAATCTATTAAACAAATAATCCACCTTCAAGACAATTTTGGATACAACATGGATGCCACCTTATGGGAGGGGAAATTTGATGCAGATTCAAAATACATCTCTTTACTTACAATAGGAAGTAATCATATCCTTTCTATTAAGTGTGCTCGTGTCAATGAATTCAAAGGAAAAATGTTGGAACTACATCAAAATCCACTGTTTTTGTCAATCGTGATTTCAAATAGGCCCACACTTTAAAAGTATGGTTCGAAAAGGAAGGCTAAGCTACAGATTCTCCATCCTTGGATACAATATATTCACCTTCTTCTTCCCATCAATTGAAAAAAAATAACAATTGTTGAGTTTTCCAACACCGACACCTCTGAGAAATTTGTACCCTTTTAAGTGAAGGCTACAATAACAAAAGTATGGATGAACATCTTTTATTATCTTTCCTTCACTTCTATCATTGTAGGGAAACAATTCATATACAAATCATTCCCAATAACGTAAACACATGGTACTGTCCAAAATTGAATGTTGATGTAACTAAACGTGATTATAGATACTGACTTAAACTCGACATACAAGATCACACAGTAGAGTTTCTTTCAACAATTGTTTTTGAAGATGCAACATCTACCATACTCAACCTTAGTGCAAAAGACTTCTACTTATTATCTTCATACCCATATGTAATCAAGAGATTGTCTCCAAACTACTTTGGACAAATCACCTCTTGACACTATTAATGAATATGGAAACATTTAGAGAAATACCATGCTTGAAGTATGCCATCATTAAGGAAGAAAGATTCGAATTCTCATCAAGTTGCAACATCATCCTTGAAGAAATCGAGAAAATTTCTACATAATAATGAATTTAATTACATGTACCTTTAAAATTTATTTTAATGTCTTCTCAACATATAGTCCTCATATGCCTCCTTGACTATATGTAATATTCCAATGTTTAAATATGTTTTTGAACACAAGTTGCGTATGGATTTAATTACACGTACCTCTACAGTTTATTGTAATTTTTTCTCAACATATAGTCCTTGTATGCCTCCTCTATTATATGTAATATTCAAATGTTTAAATACACTTTTCAATGTAGGTTTCATTTTCCTTGTTGTAACAAACAATTGAACTTGATGAATACAACAAATGGATTTATTTACATGCGTTGTTGCAATATACTCAAATGTTCCTTCATGCGTACTATTCAAATGTTTAAATTCCATTTCCATAGGTAAAGCAATTCCACAACTCATTTTATTAATGTGATAATGTAGAATAAGAATATTTTGTTCTTCACTTGCTATTATTTATTAATTTTTATTCAATGTTATCCTTCTTTCAATTCCCTGTAACATTCTCATTTATTCCTTTGTCACATGTAGGTGCCTTGCTTTGTTTGCAATTAGTTTTGCAATGTCAGTACTTCTAATGATGAACGTGCTCGAAGATGCCTGCCAACGTGAACTTTAACATGCTAATAAAGACTCTACAAACTCTCAAAGAAAAAAGAAACAAAAGATTACCCAACCTTCCCCCTCTGAGCCATATGCCACTTTGCATTTTCCCTTAAACTCAAATGTGGATACCACTTACCACTTCCAATCAACCCTATTTTACAACCAACAAATTATATTTCCCATGAAAAAACCACTCAGACAAAATACCACACTATTCATCATGCCATCCTTGCTAGCACATACTTATAACAACACCCACATTACCCATGCACAGATCATGAATTGGAATTCATGTTCCATTTGTCTTGAATCATACCTTGGAATTCATCTCTACATCTCCAACAACATGCATTGTTGCTCCATATGCATGTCTAAAAGAAATGACCATTGCTTCTCATTGTGGAACAACATGGACCCTAGTCAGAAACCACCTATCCTAGCTTGCTTTACACAAATTGAAGAAATGCTCATAACTAGAGTCAGCTTGATACTCCACGTAACAAATGCATGTGGTGGGAAATATAAATACAATGGACACACAATAAGATTCCCACAAGAAATTACAACAATAACAAACATCTCACCTTGACATGTTGAGGACTTATACATCTTGTTGGTTATCCGTCATAGCTTTGACCAATAGGCTTATTATTGCATCGTAAGTAGACATTATGTTTTGGTCACATTGGAATAAAAACTATCAAGTTTTTGGATGTGGAGCCTAATTATCTTCCTAATTCAAAGGTCTTTATTTCATCTAGGTGTGTACCCCAGGAAAATTGTAGACCCCTCCATGCGGGGGTTCGAGGGTGACTATCCCCCCCAGCTAGGGGGTCCGGGGGTTAACGGGCCCTTTTCCTAGAAGGAAACCCTCATTTTATATGAGGGAATTGTATTATGGTTGTGTATGATGATTCTGAGCGAGAAAGAGAGAGGATATTGTGTGAGAGCGAAGAGGAAATTATAGTGGATCTACCATAGGTTGTATCTCTTCATTTTGTTGGATAATATAAAAGGAAGGACTTGTTGTTTCTCCATGGACGTAGCGCAAATTGGGTGAACCACGTATATCTATGTCTCTCTTTTTTTATGTGTTTTTGTATTTGTGTTTCTGCAATATTGTAAGTGTTCATTTCTTTGTTATTTAATTTTATAACAACTGGTATTAGAGCTGAAGGTCTATTTGGAAGATAAACTCGCAGGAGAGAAGGGTTCCTGGTTCAAGTGGTAGTAATGGCAAAGATGGTAGGTTTAGGGTTAAGAAATTTAACGACCAAAACTACTAGCTGTGAAAGATGCAAATGGAATATTATCTATATCAGAAAGATCTATACCTATCATTGAGCGGAAAATCAAATAAGTTGATGAGTATGATAGATGAAGAATTGGGTCTTCTTGACAGAAAGTCACTAGGAACAATATGGTTGTGTCTAGCAGTGTCGGTGGCATTCAACATTTCAAAAGGAAATGACAACAAAAGGTTTAATGACGGCATTAGCCAAACTATATCAAAATCTCTCGAGCTTAAATAAAGTGTTTCTTATGAAACGTATATTTAATATGAAGATGTTAGAAGGTGGATCTATTGTTGATCATTTAAATGAATTTAACACGGTTACTAGTCAGTTAAGTTCTGTAGGGGTAAATTTTTATGATGAAGTTAGGGCTCTTTTATTTTTATGCTCTTTGCCAAAAAGTTGGAATGACTTAGTTATGGCTATTAGTAACTCTTTTCCTAGATATAGCACTTTAAAGTTTGATGATGTTGTTGGTACCATTCTTAGCGAGAAAAGGTGACAGAAAAGCTCCGGTGAGATATTGGGTAGTGCTTTGACTGCAGAGACTAGGGGAAGAAAAATGGAAAGAGGAAGGAGCCCAGGAAATCGCAATAAGTCAAGAAAAGGAAGATCGAAATCAAGATCAGGGATAGTGTGCTGGAAACGTAGGAAGAAAGGACACCTAAAGAAAGACTTCAAATCTCGGAAGGGAAAAGAAGGATACATACTGCAAGAGAACAATCATGAAGCAAATGTGACAGGTGATGTGTTGCAAGATTCTTTGATTCTTTCATTAGAGAGTATTATTGATGCTTGGGTGGTAGATTCAGGGGCTTCATTCCATGCCACAACTGATAAGAAACATTTTCATGACTATGTTCAAGGAGATTTTGGAGAGGTTTTTTGGGGTGATGATAAACCCTGTAAAATCATTGGAGTGGGTAAGGTTTTATAAAGAAATAAAATGGAAACCAATGGTTATTGAAGAAGGCAAATCATGTTCCAAATTTGAATAAAAATCTAATTTCAACAGAGCAGTTAGGTGGTGAAGGCTGCGTAACTACATTCACAGACAAAACCTAGAAGGTCACTAAAGGAGCCCTGGTAATAGAAAAAGGAGAAAAGGTTGGTACATTGTATTTATGCAATGTATTTCTATTTTTTTTTTAATGCTTTAACCTCCAAAGGAGTAGATACAACATCGTGGCATCATAGGCTCAGGCACATGAGTGAGAAAGGGATGCAAATTCTTCACTTAAGAAATTTGTTGCCATGTTCGAAGCATGTTGATTTGGATTTCTATGAAAATTGTGTTTATAGAAAATAAAAGAGTCAAATTTCTAAGAGTTGGGAAGGAAAAGAAGAGCGAAAAATTAGAGCTTGTGCATACAGATGTATGGGGACTTTCTCATGTATCATCTCTCGGTGGCTCTCGCTATTATGTTACTTTTATTGATGATGCAACTAGGACAACCTCGATTTATTGTATATAAATCTAATATATTTGATACTTTCAAGAAATGGAAATCTTTGGTTGAGAATGAGACATGAAAGAAGTTGAAGTGTCTTAGGTCAGACAATGGAGGTGAATACAACAACAAAGAGTTTGATAACTATTGTTCAAAGCATGGAATTCACAGAGAGAAGATAGTTCCAGGAACACCACAAGAAAATGGTGTATTATAAAGGATGAATAGGACAATCATGGAGTGTGCGAAGTGCATGTTATTGCATGTAGTATTTCCTTTACAATTTTGGGTAGACGTTGTGGATATTGTTGTTTATCAAATAAACAAAGGGCCTTCAAGTTCCTAGGATGGTGGTATTCCAGGGGAGGCATGGACAGGTAAAAAGGTAAACTACTCACTTTTAAAGACTTTTGGTTATGAAGCCTTTGTCCACATTTTTTTTCCCTTGGCAAAAAGTCGTAATTTCTATTAATGTATAAGAAATTACATTTTGTAGATGCCTAAGAATATGCATGTTGAGGCACGTTGCCTGTCAGATACAAAAGAACAAAAATGATCCAGTGATATGTTCTCCACGCAGGGAGCATTAAGTATCAAAACCTAAAACCTGGTGCCTGTCTCTTCACAGAGAGTATATACATCAAAATTGCTTCTGTCTCTTCACAGAGAGAGAAATTTACTATAAACATCAAAATTGTTGACTGTTCGTCACAAGCTGTAGTTCAAGTGTAGTAAAGATAAATAGCATAAAATATATACAGCCTTTGTCCACATGAATAAAGAAAATAGAACATACCTCGAGGAAAAATCAAAGAAATGTACCTTTATTGGATATGGTGTTAATGATTTTGGTTAACGCTTATATGATTGAAAATCACAAAATAATTAGGAGAAAAGATGTCATATTCATTGAAAAGGTCTTGTATAAGGATCAAATGCAGAAAAAGAAATAGGAAAAGGAAAACAAAGAATACACAGTGCTTGATGAGATTATAGAAAAAGTAAAGGTGCCTGAAAATCATAATGATCAACAGCCACAACAAAAACAACCACAACAATAATAGGTACCTCAAACACCTGAAAGTGGTGTTAGAAGATCTACCAGGATAAGTAGACCCCCTAACCGATACTCTCCTTCATTATATTATGTATTGTTGACTAATTTTTGTGAACTGGAAAGATATGAAGAAACAATGCAAGTAGAAACTAGGAATAAGTGGGAGCAAGCCTTGGAAGAAGAGAAGGACTTCTTAATGCATAACCAGACTTGGGATTTAGTCAAGTTGCCAGCAGGTAAGAAAACATTGCAAAATAAATGGGTTTACAGGTTGAAGGAAGAAGATGGAGGTAAACACAGGTATAAGGCTAGACTTATGGTGAAGGGGTTTGCACAAAAGAAAGGTATAAAATTTGATGAAATATTTTCTCGTGTTGTTAAAATGACTTCAATCAGAACTATTTTAAGTCTATCGGAAATAGAATATTTGCATCTTGAACAGTTCGATGTAAAGACAACCTTTCTCCACGGGGATTTGGAGGAAGAAATATATATGTAGTAGCCACAAGGGTATGATCTCAAAGGGAAGGAAAATTAGTGTGAAATTTGAAGAAGAGCTTGTATGGCTTAAAACAGGCTCCAAGGCAGGGGTATCTAAAATTCGACAGGTTTATGTATGAACAGGGTTATACTAGATGTCACTCTAACCATTGTGTTTTTTTAAAAAGCAAAATGATGTCACTTTGACCATTGGGACCATTGTTATTGTATATATATGACATGCTTGTTGCAGAGTCTAACATGTGAGAAATAAATATACTCAAAGGAAAATTGGCAAATTCATTTGCAATGAAGGATTTGGGTGCTACAAAACAAATCCTTGGTATGAGAATAACTAGAGACAAGAAAAGTCACATATTAACATTGTCTCAGAGTGAGTACATAGAAAAGGTGTTGGAAAGATTTAATATGCAGAATGGAAAACCAGTGAGTACACCTTTGGCTAGACATTTCAAACTAAGTAAGGAAGTGTGTCCCCAAACTCAGGAAGAGATGGATTATATGTGTAAAGTTCCATATGCATCAGTTGGAAGCTTAATGTATGCAATAGTCTTCACAAGGCCTGATATTTCACATGTAGTGTGATTTCTAAGTAGGTATATGAACAATCTAGGAAAAGAGCATTGAATGGAAATGAAGTGGATTCTCATGTATTTGAGAGGTACCACAAATCAAGCATTATGATTTGGCAGTTCGAACATTTCTCTACAGGGATATGTTGATGTAAATATGGAAGGTGATAGAGATAACATGAGGAGCACCACATGATATGTGTTTACTGTAGGTGGAACAATTGTTAGTTAAGTTTCAAAACTGCAAAACATTGTTGCAATTTCAACAACGGCAGCAGAGTATGTTGCTAATACATAGGCTAGTAAAGAAATGATTTGGTTACAAAGGTTTACGAATGAATTGGGCAAGAAGCAAGAGATGGGAAGGTTATACAGTGACAGCTAGAGTGCCATTCATCTTGTAAAGAACTCATAATTCATTCCAATACTAAACATATACAACTCAAGTACCATTTCATGCGATTAGTGTTGGAAGATGGACAATTGAAGTTGCAAAAGATACACACTAGCCAGAATCCTGCAGACATGTTAACCAAAGTTGTAACTAGGGAGAAACTGAGATCTTGATTAGGTTCAATTGGTACTCAAGTAATATGATGAAGATGAGAAACATCTAGGTCCAAAGTGGAAGCATTGTCCAACAAGTGAAGCAGTGGTGGTGTTGCCATAATCAGTTTCCAAGTGGGAGATCATTGGATGTGGAGCCTGATTATCTTCCTAATTCAGAGGACTTGTTTCAGGTAGGTGTATACCCTAGGAAGACTATACACCCCTCCATGCGCGCAGGGGGGGGGGGACTTTCCCCCCCAGTGGGGGTCAGGGGGCTAGCGAGGATTCAACGACATCACCCTCGAAGCTAAAAATAGATGAAAATTTCCCTTGTAAAATATTGTAATTTCATAGTCAACCTCGATCATTTATTAGGCAGATGCTTTGACAGTAGAAGTTATGCTAATTTAGGGTTTTTTTCCTGATAAGGGAACCCTTGGTTTATATGAGGGAATTGTTTTGTGACTGTGTATAATGATTTTGAGCGAGAAAGGGAGAGGATATTGTATGAGAGCAAAGAGGAAATTATAACAGATCTGTTGTAGGTTGTACCTCTTCATTTTGATGGATAATATAAAAGGAAGGAATGGTTGTTTCTCCGTGGATGTAGCCCAAATTGGGTGAACCATGTATATTTGTGCCTCTCTTGTTTTATGTGTTTATGTATTTGTGTTTCTGGAACATTGTAAGTATTTCATTGCTCTGTTATATAATTTTCTAACACAAGTGACCCTACCATATAGATGCTCACATTAACCACAATACACTTACATCCTTACCAACTTTCCCATCGATGTATCCCCTTCCTTTTGCCATTCTAACACCAATGATCCAACTACCCAATAGTCATCTCCAACTCCCTTTGCATCCCATCTTGATTCCACTAATCCAATTCTACAACCAACATCATCATTTATACCCACTATTCCTAATAGACATACATAAGTACAAGAAATACCATGGCATTTACAAGCATCCAAACACCATTTTGATACTAAATTTTAATGGCCTCTAATTGAATTATCTCTAATCAATGAATACAAAACATAAGGTCTCATTTCTATGGCTTTCCACACACTTTTCCCCATCGGAGTTGCAATGCTCAATCAACCAAGAATGAAAGTAGTTCAAATGCAAGAATACACACTTAACTCGTATGGTATCATGACAATAGGTTCAGCGAGAACCCAAGGTTTCTCTACTAACTACACAATCGCATGATGTGTCATCGCAGTCAGGAAACAACATTAATTTTCATAAAGAAAAACATTGCATACAACTTCCCAACATTTATCCATATCAAACATCCAACTATAACAATTCTCAGATGATAAATTAATAGATCAAGTAATGCAATTTCACTGCTCCCTCTGTGGAACAAATCTTTTTGGCATAGATCTAAGAATAGATAACAGACATATGTCATGGTTCCATGAAATCAATTTCTCTTGGCTTTCATTGTGTTGATCCAGAGGAATAGACCCTTGATGATTTGTTCTTATGTTTTTAATGTTGGAGTTGTGTTTGTAGATTAATATAAGAAAAATATATGAATTCACGTTTGTATATTAATTTAAGAACAACAAAAGTTTACATTTTCTCTTCTAATTCCCCATCATTCAGATATCTAAAATTTTTAATTTTTTTATTTGAATTTTCACGTGATAAAGGAAATACAGAGGTCCCAATTAGAAAAGGTCAACAACAGCAACAACATTAAGATTTCTCTTTCATTCAAACTTTCTTCAACAACATATCAACAACAGCAACAACATTAAGATTTCTCTTTCATTCAAACTTTCTTCAACAACATATCACATATGTCTTCATCTATGGTATTCTTCCATATGCTATCCACTTACGTTGTTTCCTTTGCAACATCTGGTGCAATTTCTAGTTAAAACCATGTGCAAGGTGCATAAAAGTTTTACTTCGTTCTTTAATGGTTCCAGCACATAAGACAAAATCGATTTACAGACTAGTGCATATGTATCTCACATAATTACAACTTGTGCAATACTGCATCGGGGTTTATTTATACTCAACGCTTTCATGGTTTCAGACAACCACATAAACAAATCAATTTTCAACTAGGGTACATTGCACAAATGAAATATCAACTTAAGAACTAGAAATGACAAAAGGGGTGGTCAAAATGAATACATATTGAATTCCCAGATGTATACAAATTGGAAATAGTCGACCTTGCGTGTAATATTCCTAATTAGCTATGGCTAATTGGAATATTCTATTTTGTTCGATTTTTACCTTCTATAGTTATTTGTAAATAAAAAGTGAGGAAGGGGGAACATAACTCACTTTAGAATAAAAAGTCACTTCCTAGGTAGCACAACATTGTGACTTAAGGGGGAACCAAGGGGACCAAAGGGGGACGCAAAAATGGGACCCATGCAGACACATGGAGGGACTGCGTAGGAGGGAAGGAACACATGGCAAGAAGGGGATCACACAGGAGAAAGTGAGCATAGGGATTGTGAGAGGCAGAGGCTATAAAATAGAGAGGAACCCCCTCATTTGGGATCATTCTGGTTATGAGCATTTGTGATAGTCATTTCGACTTAGAGCACGCTAGCTGTTTAGCTAGTCTGCAACACTGTTTAGTGCATTAAGTGTCTCCGTTCGGAGATCTCACGCTTAGCCTCGGGGGACTTCGAGTGCCTGCTCGGGCAAGGTATTTCCATTGGCATTCCAGAAATAGATTCATCAACATTTCAATAGTAGTTTCATCAGCATTTTAGCAGCAGTTTCATCAGCGTCTTTGAGGAACTGCACAGAACCCCAAGGGGGTGATTTTCGGGGGTCAACCATTTCAGTAAAGCTTTCTGGGTTTTTCTGGGTTTTTTTGAGTAGAGTCCGATTCCAGAGTTTCAGCCTTTTATGAGGAGGGGAATAGCCCCAAATCCTCATTCAATTTCCAGCAGCAACAATAGCACGACAGTTTCCCAGCAGCTGGGACATAGATTAGTGTGAGGCCATTCCAGGAAAGCTTTCTGGGTTTCTTGAGTAGAGCCCGAATTCAGAGTTTTAGCTTTTTCCGAGGAGGGGAGCAGCCCCAAAGCAGCACAGCATCAACATCCATGTAGAGAGGCCATTCTTGTGATTTTGAGAGTATTTCTTCACTTGCCTTGTGCAAGTCGAGGTGCCATTTATCTAATCACCTCTTGTACTCATTTATTGCTCAGTATAATAAAATGGCTTAGCATTTCTCACTGCATTTCTTGTGTATCTGCTTATATTTCCGGTTTACATTATTATATGCTGTTCCATTATTATTTTATCACTTCTGGGTTATTATATCATTTGCACATATTTGGTTGGAGTTTTTGCTGGAGTTTGAGGAATATTATGGGTTAGGAATATTACATTGCGCATATAATTATTGATAGAAGCCATTGATTCTTCACTTCTATTTTACAAAACAACAATGTGGTATAAGGTTTTCATTCATATGCAACTAAGAATGAGAACACAACCTCATAATTTTTCAAAATGATGGCAGAGAGAAAGGTTTTTGTTTTTTTTTAATACACCAAAAAAAATAAAACAAACCCTTGAAACTCTTCAAACAATAATAGGGTACATGGTTTATATATCAGAGGAATAGAGAAAACACTTGAAGATGTAACGAGGAGTTTCTCTTTGTAAAAAAAGAGAATTAGAAAATTCTTGAAAATATATGAGACAAAGAACGAAGGTATTCTTTTTTTGTTAGACAACATAGAACCAGAATAAAACCCTTGAAAATATTCAAACAAAGAATGAGTATATATTCAATGGATAATGAGAAGAAACCCCTGAAATTCTTCAAAATGATTGTAGGGCATGGGGGTTTTCCTTTAAAATACATGAAAGAACCAAAACAAACCCTTAAGACTATAAAAATAACAGTCGAGATGTAGGGTTTTCTTTGTAAACAACAATGAACCCAAAAAACCCTTGATATTCATTCGAAATTTTCCCACACATTCCAGTCAACTTGTCAAACAATGAATTCGTGAAATGGGTGCGGTGAAGATTTTATATTGGCAAAGGGAAAAGCAAACATTTTGAATTTTGGATGGGTGATAGAATAACCAACACAGAGGCAGTAATAAAACCAAATAATTCCATTTACACAATTAACCATAAGCCAAGCTGGAAATACCTAAAGATGCCGCACAAAAATTCCACTTCCAAATGCCCAAGACGAACACACAATCTAGCGCATTAATTCCCCCTTTCCTTGGTAAATCTTTTACAGAAATGAGTTCAAATATCACAATGAGGAAATCATTTGAGGAATTAATTCAAGTGCAAGGAGAAAGAGGTTGAAAATCAGTGATAGAGATAACAACAACAATTGAAATGGTAAGAGAAAAGACAAAAATTCAATTTTGGAGGTCTATTTCCATATAAAACCTAGGAAAAACCCCCATTTAATGCATGTAATCTCAACCATCCAACACAAAAACCCTTGAATCTCAATCATTGATCAAGTGTGTGATAGGGTGAGCATTAAATTCACCACCTTCCATTCAAATGGTGTTTCCAGACATGCCACATAGTAGACCATCAATGCACAAATATGTTATGTTAACCATTGCAACACATATGCCATATTAGCCACACACAATACGTATGCCATGTAATCCAAATGCAAAAATTATGTGTTGTGTCAACCATAATGCCATGTCAACATTTCAAGCATACATATTCTATATACTAAGTGCATGCATAACACCATATGAACCATACCAACAACCATGACATACGTAATAAATATGCCATCAACGTAATACATATGTTACATCAACCCAACATAACACATATATTATATTAACCAAGTCATGACTTATGCCTTATGACCCAAGCACACAACTTATGTCTTATGAACCAAGCCATACCACCTTCAAAATAAACAATAAGCCCAAAACATATAAATTAACCCATGCAAATCCAAAAATCAAACATTCTAGTGTATGCGTTGTTGCAACATAAGCTTGGATACTTTGTTGATATTTGATGTTGGTGTATCAAACTTTCCAATGTTTAATACCAAAGTCAAGAGTGCTATCAAAATATACACAACACTTTGTATATAAACCAATGGTTATGAACCAAAACAACTTTTTGCCACCCATCATATACAACATGTTTTTAAATTGAACCTTTAATTGTGCGATAATTACCATGAGACCAAATATAAACATTTAATTTGTAATGATGTCATATAAACCTGTAGAATATGATATATTGGAATATGCACTAATTATTTAGAACAAACCACTCATCTTGAGAGTTAAAGCAAACCTTTTAATGTTCTTCATTCGTTCTTGTAGTTGCATGTTTTATTAAAATTTTGAATATGCTTATAATTTCTCATGTGGCATCCTCCCTAACCTATGGTGATGGTGAAGGGAAATACAATTTTTTTTGGATGTCAAATTTTGAAAGATTTGACAAGCATTGTGGGGTACTTTGTAATTTATACATCTATATATTATATATATATTTATAATATCTTTATATATATATATATATATATATATTATCTATATATATATTAATATATGTATGTATATATATATATATATATATATATATAATATTAGTACAACAGATTCTGTCAAAGTGTAATCTGGCATGGCCACCTGTTTTCTCATAAATTTCCAATTACATTCTAAATTAATGGTAATCCTACAAAGAACCTATTATGGAAACAACTTCACAAAAGAGAAAAGATAGATACACCTTAGAAATTAGCCTCTTCGAGGGGCAACCTCCTTACATTACCAATGAACAATTATTGGAATGATACAAATGACAATACCTCCTTTCTATATATAGGAGTCTAAGGGGTCATAATATAATCAGAGCTGACATAAAAATAATAATGTAAGGGCACAACAATAACAATAGTGGGCTTCGATGGGGCACAATAGTAACAATATGGGGACTACATGGGCACAACAATATAATAAGGGGGTTGCACTAATAATAATAAAGGGGTTACACTAGTAGTATAGGGACCTAACATGCCCCTCTCCTTCAAAAAGTGTTGTCCTCAATGCTTGAGTAGTTCCAGATGCTTCTGTATAAAATTCTCTTCCTCCCATGTGGAATCTTTAGCAGGTAAGTTCTTCCACTTGATGAGATACTTTGAATTTGATTGATTTCATAGCTGTCGATTTCTTGTTTCTGTGACTACTTCGGGTTGCGATATGATTTTTTTCTGTGTCAATTTCTGGAAATATTGTTTGAACTGGGATACTCTGCAACTTTTGAATGGGTTCCCACACTTCTTCATCATTGTTCCATTCATCCTTTGCTTCATTTATCCAATCTAGTTGGATAATAGAAATGGCACAAAAAATGCTTCCACATCCTCATCCTTTCTTGAGAGTGCATTTCCAACAACTTTTTTCTAACCTTTTTTGTAGATGATTTCAAAGTCATAACCCAACATATTTGTGACCCATTTTTCTATTCTTCTGAAGATAATATTTGTTCTGAAAAGTATTTGAGACTATCATGATCCGTTTTTACCTTTAAGTGTCTTCCCATTAGGTAAGGTTTGATGTTTGGAGGAACACTTCCTAGAATCAAATGAATAGCGTAATCATGATGACGAATAGGTGGGAGGCCTTTGGGAGTCTCAAATACCTTGGAATGATTGTCCAAGACTTTTTGGAGATCTGGAGAAATAGAGGATTTCAATGTGGGAACCTCTAGTGAACATAATTGTGCAATTACGCCTCATTGTTCTTTATTTAGAAGCTTTGTCATTCCGTTAGAGTTGATTATCTTTCTCGGTTTCCATGTGATACCCCTTAATTCAACTTCCTTTCCTTTTGAAAAAAAATCATGAAAAGTTCTTGAAAATTAAAAGCTATTGTACCCAAGGATTGTAGCCATTGGGCTCCTAGTACAACATCAGCACCACCCATTTGAATGGAAAGCATTGGGCTATTCAATACATATTCTCCCATGTATAGCTTGATATTATGTCACTTTACAGAGAAATTTATGGTTCCTCCACTTGCAACCGTCACTTGACACTCTGGTGCTGGATATAGGAAGCAATTCAATTCCTTGGCTATATTACAATGAATAAAACTATGGGTACCACTCGAATCAATCAACACTATTACCTTTTTCTTCTTGATATGTCCTTCTACCTTTATAGTTTGATGAGTGGTAATTCTGGCCAGTGCATTACAAGACATGGTCAGATTCATTTCTTCCTTCTTTGTGGTTGGTTCCTGGTGAGTATCCTTTTCTTTTGACATTTCTTGATCCTTTTTTTCTTGATATTTCACTACTTGAACCTTCTTCTTCTTGATATGTCCTTCTATCTTGAGAGTTTGAGGAGTGATAATTCCTGCCAATGCAGTACAAGATATGGTCAGATTAATTTGTTCTTTCTCTAGGATTGGTTCCTAGTGTATATCTTCTTCTTTTGATGTTTCTTGATCCTTTTCTTCCTCCTCTTCACAATCTATGTAAAATAATTTATTCTCAACACACTTATAACCATCAATGTATTTTCTATCACAATCGTAACAAAGCCCTTTTGCTTTTTTTTTTCTTCCAATTGTTGTGGTGTCAACCTTGTAGGTTGTGGAAGGCTAGGAGAAACAACACTTCCATCTTTATAGTTGTGAGTGGTAGACTTCCTTGTTGCCATAATTTTTCTTTCCACCTTTATTTCCAACCTGTATGCCTTCTCCAATGAATCAGGTTCCCAATGACAAACCTCATGTTGGACGTTATCTTTTAAAGTCCCCATGATCACATCAATCCTCTGCTTCTATGGAATATCATTTACCCTTATATTCAATTTTTGAAAGTCCTCAATGTGCTCTGCCATTGAACCCTTTTGTTTGAGATTTATCAATTCGCTAAAGAAGGTGTTGCTCTTTGTATCCTCATAATGTGCTATCATTTCCTATGTGAAAATTGGCCATGTGACAAGTGGTTTATGAGAACAAAGCCCTTTTTATCATAAAAATTGATTCGGTTCTAAATATAAAGATGCAATACGTAACCTTTTGTAACAGTTTCACCTCATGTAGATCAAAATATTGCTCCATCTGTAGTATCCAATTTACCAGATCTTTGCCATCAAACTTCCTCATTTCACTTTTTCTTGATTTTAGGTGCTCAATCTTGAAACAAATGTAACTCTATAATTTCATATCTTTAAGTTCTGAAATATCAGCTAGTGATAGCCCTCTGAGTCATCTTTCTAACCCCACAAGTCTGATCACAATTGGGTTCCCGAAGAAAGAGTTATGCCCAATCTCCTGTGATGACATAATTATAGACTGGTTCAATAGAGCGAAATTGTACGACATGCCACGTGTCACAGTTTCAACCTTAGGTTTTGAAACTGATACCCAACAAACTACAGTTCGTATTCTTTTTGTCACTTTTTACGAAATTTGAATAAGATGCTCTGAGAGAGAGTTATGATGATTTTCCCAAGGTCACCTATTTGGGATGATATTCGGGGGCTTGCAGAAACCCTAAATGTCTTGGAATGTTCTTTGAAAATATAGCGAAGAAAAATCTGAAATTTGGGCCCAAGCTTTACCACGATTTCGACTCAAATAGGTTTTAATTACAGAATCTAAAACTTCGTAGAAAACAAATTATAGCGAAAATTCCACGATGGCCTGTTTGAGATGGAATTATGGAGCTTTTAAATACCCTAACTTCCTCAGATCATATCTCTGAAAATATAGTGAGACAAGATCTGAAATTCAAATTCGTGGTTCAAAACTATTTTTTCTCAAATGGCTATTTTTTTATCTTCTGAAACGTTCCATAAAAAAAGTTATAGCAAAAATCCACGAAGGCTTATTTGGAGCAGCGAAACCCTAGAATCCAAAGCTCTAATACCAAATGTTATGGAACTAGCTCACCAAAGATAGAAAAGATAGATGACATCCTTAGAAATCAACGTCTTCGAGGGGGAAACCTCCTTTACATTACACAAATGAATAATTCTTGGATGATACAAATGACAATACCTCCTTTCTATATATAGGAGTTTAAGGGGTCAAATAATATATGCAGAGCTGACATAACAATAATAATGTAAGGGCACAACAATAACAATAGTGGGCTTCTATGGGGCACAATAGTAACAATATGGAGACTACATGGGCACAACAATATAATAAGTGGGTAGCACTAATAACAATAAGGGGTTACACTAGTAGTATAAGGACCTAACATTGTAGCCCACATCACTACTTGTCATTTGTGGTGTCCATCCAACTCATTTATGTATGATAGCATTAGGTTGTGTCTTTTCCATCGAACTCACATTGAGAGTGCTGCCAAATGGTGCATTGAATTTGAATGTGTTGCTTATGATTCTTTCTTGTCTTTAGCTCAGAATTTTTTAATCGTTATCAATTTCCTATTAGGTATGAGGCTGGTATCGATATTCTCACTAGATTTCATCATGATACCTCCACCCACATTTTGGTGATATTCATGAGTGTAGGGGGAGACAAAGTCTTCTCATAACTAAAATTCCTAATGAGTTGCAACTTGAGTGGTTCATTAAGTCCTTACTACCAAAAATTGAAGATGTGGCAAAGGGTCGAGCCCAAATCAAGGAGAAAGCAATCATGTGTTCCCATCAACTTGACTTGATTTATTCTCAAGTTGGTACCTTATATGAACTTATTCCTAATGCTCCTCGATCATTGACTGGTCCTTTGAATCATAAACTTGAAACCATGTCGATGGAGTCGTGGAGTTTGTATCTTCTAGAAACGTAGGCCAAATAGCCTCTTTGATGGGTCAAATCAATATCTCTTCTAGTGCCCTGGCTGGAAAGCCTTCTACTCAAAATCCTCATGTCCCTATTCCCACCTCTGAGGTTGTCCACATCTACTAAGAATCCTTATCAATCGGGAGGTAAGAAGAAAAAGAATAAGTCTAAATATTCCAATGAGGAACAAGGGGCATCACAAGCCTAATAGAACACTAGGAGTGGCACCAAGAAGAATAAAAATAAGAATTAAATTCTTTGCAAGATTTGTGGAGAAGACCATCTTACTCACGAGTGCCCCCAGATGGATGAGATTCGTAGGTACTTCTCGCAACAACTTGTTGCTTCTCAACCAATTGTCTTAATGAATCATTTTCTAACCCAGCAACAACATATGGTTGCTGAACCTCCACTATCTCGAGAAGGGGGGAAATGGGGGAAACACTTCTTTCAATGCCTTGTCTTCTACACAATATATCTTTATGTTTAATTTAAATATCAGTTTCGCTACTCGGACGCATAATTATGAGAATCCTAAGAGTTGAACTTCTACCTTGGAGCCAATGACCCAACGTCCACTTGATGGCCAACTTCATTTTGATAAGACATCACTGAACACCATGCCATAGCCACCTAAGGATGCACTTTGAAAGACTATGAATAATCCTAATGCAAGGGTTGCTCACAACTACAGTATTGTCAAGGATCTAGCCCAAGATCTAGTTGCTATGTTAACACTAAAAGTATTGAAAAGTTGCCTAACACAACGAAAGAAATTGTTATTTTCTATTAGTGGGGTGGATCCCTCAAATTAAAATCTCATGACCTTCGATCCTTATTTATGGAACCCATGTCTTCCACATCATCTAGCATTCCAAATTATGGTCCACATTTTCTGACAACGTGTTCATCAAAAAATTTTGGGTGAGGGGGCATTGACTTGCATTATGTCATTGAAGTGTTGGAAGGTTCTTGGTTCCCCGACTTTGTCTGCACCTAGATCAACATTTCAGGCTTTTGATAGGCATACCTTGTAGCTTCAAGGGGTATTTTTCGCTTTACCTATCAAGCTAGGGGGAAAAATGATCTTTGTTGAGGTTGAGGACATTGATGCACCACTTGATTATAACCTCCTACTCACGTGAAGATGGTGTTATGCTATGACCATTGTCGTGTTTTCCATCTTTCGAGTCTTAATGTTCCCCATCAGGGTAAGATAGCCATCATTGACTAGTTAGACTTTTGTAAGACTGGTCTTTGATTTCATGGTAGTCAGTCGGTCCCCTTGGGTAGGTGATTCCACCACTCTTGCTAAGAGCATTGGGGCATGAATGTTCAAAGACTAATAGACATATTTCCCCTTACTCCACTAGACCCATGTCCATCTACTTCCATGGTTAACATGATCTCTTCTATCACTAGTGAATCCCTTGGACCTCCTAATGCTCGGGTGGTGCCTACAGAGGATGAATTTCATGGGGGCACACTGCCACCTTTTGTGGAAGTCATCCCATCTTTAGTGGTCCCACCACCACCCGATGACACTGGTCAGAAACTCCATCCCAATATGGAATATGATCAGGCTACTTTGCCCACATGGTCCATCACTTTCACATGAATCCCTTTATATTCAGATTCTTTTCTCTAAGGCTGGGATTAGAGGTCACTACTTGACAAGATATCTAAGGGAGACTATGCCTCATGATGCCTCTACTCTCTCGCAATTGGAAATGATGGAGCTTGGAACTCAAAATCGTGCATTGAGCGAGGGGGAATTTATTGATTCCTCTCATTAAGTACTACCCTTGAACTGAGTTAAGTCTAGGATTTCTAACATTGAACTCACAACTGGATTATCCACTCTACCTTCCCTCATAAATGAATTTCTCCTACCCTCTTCATGTCTCAATCTTCATCATCAAGGAGCTATCTTATCTCATGAGGCCCTTCACACTTTATGTCCTCGGGCCTTTCCTGGTAATGTTATGGTTCTAGGCTATCCTTGGAATCATAAACCTTTAGGAACTTAAAATCTCAATTATATGTGGCATGGTCCCCTCATGGTGTTCCATATGTTGCCAAGAACTAGACATGAGTTCATACATGTCAATTGGAATACTTAGCCTGTGCCTGATAGTGAGCACTACATTGCATAACCTATCAAACTATGTCATATTTTGTATATATGTATATAATCTTAAAAAAAAAAAAAAGAACATTCACCAATGCTCTAAGGTATATCATTGTAACAGATATGTAGGATTAGGGTTCATTGATCTTGTCTCTACGTTATTGACCTTTTCCATCACCATTTCACTTTTCCTTAGGGCCCTCCCCACCTAGTTGCAACATTAATCACGCCTTTTTGCACATTGTAAGTTGTGCAGTAGAGCCTCCCCTCCATGGGCACCTTAGAATATCACCCAATTGAAATTTGGTGCCCATGCTACAATTATTTATAGGTTTGGGGATCCTCTTGCGTACTCGTTATGACATTGCAATTGAGCCTCATGCCTTTCTTTCTCTATTATGTCTAGCCAACATTCTCTATAGGGGGTCCCCAAACTTATTTCATGTTTCTTTTTGGTCGCCTATGCTCATGTTCTACAATGTCCTACGCAATGTTGTCATAATGTTTTTTGCCTTCATTTTGATCACCGACCTTGCAACCATGCTAGACCTCTTGCCTTTGGATCGGCCTTGCCTCCATCTTGCAACACATCATCACCTTTCAAAGAGATTGCAACGATGAGTGGATTTCCATTTCCAAACACTTTGCCACTGCTTCCTTATTTGATTATGTTAGTTCATTCGACCTCAAAACAAGATACATATCGTTTTACTACTCATCTCTTTGGAGTGAGCTTCCTTTTGGCCTTATTTTCATGCTCATTAAAAATTGAAAACCCCAAGCTTCTTTTGTTATATTTTTATGCTCGTTAAATTTATATGAAAAGTTTGAGTCTCTTTTGGTCTTCCTTTCAAACTCATTAAACTATGAAAATATCAAGCTTCTTTTTCCCATCTTTTCATGCTCATAGAACCTATATGAAAATGTCAAGTTCTTTCCACCCTTTCCTAATCATTAGTTAAATTAAAAATCAGTGAGTGATCTATTTTTAATTCTCAAGTTTGTAAAACCATGAGAAGGACACAAGTGTACTTTTATCTCTTTTTTGGTATCACTACAAAACTTATGAAAAAGGAATGTTTTGAGCGCACTTGTCTTCTCTTTCATGCTCACTCATTTATGAAGGAGATACACTATACAAAAGGCGGGTGGGGGGAGATTTCTTTTCATCTTTCATATTTATTTCATGGAAGTTGTATGTCACCCTTGAACATGGAACTTGTTTGATTCATACTCTTACAGTTGGTCTTTGACTAACTTTAGAACCACACCATTAGCTTGAGTCGAGTCACTATGTTCTTATGTCAATATCTCACCCGATTGGCTACCCTTCCACTCTATGGGCTTTGGTGATGCCTCCTATGTCACCATCATGATTGTTGGTCTTCTTCAGTCTATGTTTCCAAGTTCACTATTGTGTCACACCATTGTATGTTCAAGGTAAGTCTTAGTAAAGGGTCATCCATCTACAAGTATCATTATATCTTTTGTGTTGGCCATCCTTGTGTCAGTTATTCATCGGTTCTTCATTTGTTATCATCATAGACCTTATCTTGGTGTTAATTTTGTGTCGAGGATGAGGGATACATTAAGGCCCTCCTTCAATGGATATATTCCCATCGACTTCAACATCTTATCTAAAATGGAGATCTAAAAATAGTCTAATACCTTGGAACTTGTAATCATTAGTGACAAGTTTCTTCGCGGTTGATAATGGGTTTTCCTCATTAGCCATATTGAACAATTATGTTATGGGGAAATTTTGCTTATAATGGTAAGCCACTTTTAGCCTAGTAGACTTTTCCCAACATCTACTGAGAAGGAAGGTGTGTGTGAAGAGTGATACAAGTAAAGGAAACAATCCCCAATCACACAATCGATAAACCACAAAGAAGAGGAAATGTTTTTACATGTTCTATTGTAAGAACCTTATATCTATTGATGCATCCAGCTTGAAAGAAGATCTCCCAAAGATCTTGGCTCCTACTCCTCTCCTGGATGCTACACACTAAAGAGAAAACTATCTGCTATCTTCCTTCAATGACAAGATTAGTGCACAACAATGATATCATACGTGGTACATACAAATTAGTATGCATGAAATGAAAGATGGAAAAATTTCTTCATTACTTCGTATTAATACCACTTACAAATGTACATGGATGTTGATCTTCTACAACTTCTGCCTCAACCTTCTCCTAACCTGCACTCACTGGTATCCTGACCTACTCATACAAGTTTATCACATAGAAACTATGAAAACATTTTAGCGTATCACTTGTTCATGCCTTGTGAATTGTGGAGAACTTTGTTTATATATATTTTCCTTGTGATTAGCGACATTGAACCTAGAATTATTCTTTACCATATCTTAGGTTATGATTAAACATGACCAAATCAAGCTTAGTCATTTATAATTTTTGCTACGTTTCCCCATTGGAGTGAACAAAGGGAATTGATGGGCTATTTTTCTCTTGATTAAACTGATAGGGAGCATTTCTAGGCCTATTATTGCTCCTCAAGAACATGTTGAAGCCCTGAAAATCGGGTCTAGAACAAGGGAGATACCCGCCCGGTCCAGACCTTGGTTGGCAGCTCCTTTACCGTTTGATATAGCGGGTCCGACTGGGGATATGGGACTAGTTTCCCAATTTATGAGTGTGTGTGTGTAGAATTTGATATCTCTGATCTAATAGTTCCTACTTAAGATGCTCTAATTCTAACTTTAATCTAATGACATGCAATTGTATTCTAATAAACAGAAATATCTAAGTCTATACTAACTCGGGATGTAATCTTTATTCTGTGCGATCTAAAATGATTTCAAATAACAATCGGTAATAAATATCATTCAACTGTCATAAGAAAAGAATTCAATATAGATAAACCACTTCGCATAAAAAGTTAGGCGAAACAGTTGTGAAAAATATATCGCACAATAAGTTACTCATACATTAAGCATAAATAAATAGCTATCACCATACAAACGTGCCAAATGATAACTCAGGCATTCACGCATTAATAAATAAACAACTGAAATTGAATATCACTTTAATATCACTTTAACACAGGAAATAGAAACAATTAAGAGATAGAAGTACCATTTATAACTAGTTCTACTCATGAGCTTCAAGCGATAATGATTTATCTCTTCTCAATCCAACATCCACTAAGAGTACAGAAGTGCAACATCAGTAGCAGATATCAGATGCAAAAATCAACAAATCCTTGTTCCATTCATTCATCAAAACCTCCTCGGAGGGTGCAAAAGTGCATGTTCTGAGGACAAGTTTTTGATAAATTTCTAGACCCTTCTCTAAATGCATGGGAAGGGTTTAAATACTACTAACTATATCTAAAAATAACTTATTACAAAAATTTAGGATACAGTTTAAATGACCGTCCTTTCTCTAGGAAAAAATAAAGCAAAAATATTTATAAAATTAAATCTAACATCTAACTATTTCTGTATTTGCTCCTTAACGTTGCAAGCATTCAACATTTGCTTGAGAAGAGTCGGTTGACCAACTTCAGTCTTTAATTGCCCTGTGAAAATGGAATTAGCAAGAGATGGTGTCATCTTTACAGCAGGATTGATGAGGCTTTTGAGGGTCATATACTGGCTGTGTGATTTCACTAAATACTTTGAGGATATTTCTGACCATTACCGCTAATTTTCGGATTCACGTTTTTTTTTTTTTTTTTTTGAGCATACAGGTAGCTGAGTAATTATAAGCTCTCCATTTCGAGAAGTTTTATCCAGCGATGCATGATTAGGCGCTAATCGCGCATCAGAAACTGCCTCCATTTCTTGATCCGGCTTCCTTGGTGCGATTTTCGCCTCTTGGTTGCTTTCTTTAGTGGCGGTAAAGCTCAAATTTTGTGAAAATAGTGATTCTGTAAGTTCTTGACCCTAAGTCCCAAATTGTTTTTTTTCAATGTCAGCGCTGTCCAGTGCCCATTTCACCATATCTATGTAGGGGGGAATTTTGGGCCTCGCCGCTAGCTGGAGTAGGAACGAACAAGCTAACTCTACAACTGATGCCTTAGAAGAATTCTGTGAGCTCGTGGTAGCCGTAAACTCTGTTACCTTAGGATTCTCTTCCTCAAGTAGATTATACATGCCTTCCCAAGTGGAAATACGCGCATCTCTGTTGCAGGCGATGTTTGTGAACAAGGGCGCCATTTCTTTATCTTCAGACATCGGAGCCTTAGCTTTCTTACCCATAGTTTCTTGTATACTGCATTGTATAGCCTTTTGTTCTTCGTTCCTGCAGTTTACGAGTGAGGTGGGAGTAATGATAAGAAACATTGACGGGAAAGCTTTAAATGCTGAAGACATGCAAAAGTATACCACCTTACGTGAATTGGCTTTTCAATAAACACAAAATCATATTTCCTTAACAACTGACAACTACATTAATTAGCATTAAAGCGCGTAACCAGGTTTCATTTTATGGAAAAAGTTTTTTCTTGAATAATGAGCCAAAAAAATTTGCGATGTGGCGATTTTGCGATTTGCTTTGCAATATCGCAGATCACTGTATCACAACATCGCAATATCGCATTGTCGTTTTGTTATTCTTTCTTAAGATCGCGTTGTCACTCTGTCGTGATATCGCAATATCGCATGGTCGCAATATCGCATTTTCGTTGTATGTGCATGTTTTGTGTTAAGCAGTTTCTTGTGTGGTGCAATTTTGCGATATGCACTATTGCATATCGGCGTTTTCTGCAGTTTTTTAGCGAAATTACGTTTTAAGGCATGCGATGTGATATTCATTAAGGAGTGATTTTATCTTTTCTCATCATGAAACTTAAGCTTTCTAGATTTTTCAAAGGTATTTTCCTAAGTTTATGATGGTAAGTTTTATTAAAAAAAAAAAAAACAAGTACTAATTTATTTTTAATTTTTTTTTGACTAAGGGTCCCCATTTATTTAGTATTAGTAACAACACTAAATAAGAAGGGGGGTTGTTGGTGGCCAAAACAGAACAACATAAAAGCATTGAAGGAACAAAAGCCACTTTCTAAGAGAGTACCACTGATCACATTTTGACCCTTTGACTTGGCAAGGGTTACTGTCTTCTATTTGAGCTATTCAATTGAGAGTGCCATTGAAAACTATATCTTTCTTATCCAATTGATTACTCATCCAAATAAGTTAAACACATATGATGCAGGAGAATTTAGACCTAGTCAGCAATGTGATGGTATGATCACATGTTGTGGCTAACAAGGGTTGGAAGACAAGAGATTAATTAATTTTATTAATTTTTTTTTCTCAGTAAAACTATTCTATTATATACAAAAACAGAGTACAAATACATTCAAACTGTCTAGAAGATCCAACTGCCTGGAAGAAATGGCAGCATGGAACAACATCTGTCGCAATAGAAGAGGATGAACCAGACCAATAGTCATTCCCACACAGGGGCGAGAGCAAACAGAAGAACAATCCCGCGCAGGGGAATTCAAAAATTTTGACACAGAGTATCCATCCATATGTTAAAAACCAACCTTGAACAGCAGCGTTGGCACAATGCCACATTGACACACTAACACAAACATTTTGACACGAAGACAAAGCCAAAAAGGGATAAGAAAAATCCCTTCTGAGCAGCATTACCTGAGACAGAGTAGCGTGACCTGAGACAGAGCGACAGTTAATCTTCCGGAACCTCCTCCACAATCCTGCACCAACCATACTCCTCCGTATCCTGAGCTTGGACCTCCTTCGTAGCAGTCGTGACGGGCTCCATCTAGACGTCCTGCTTCTGAATGTGTGGTCTTTCCATTGCCTTCCCCGGATCTACAGAGGGCGTCTCCATAACTTTCACGGTATTAACTGGTGAGGTAGTCTCGTTGTGCATTGATTTCGCCCTCGTCTTGGGCTTCATCAATGAATAGCACCGAGACATCGGCGTTGATCCGGGGGCAATTCAAAGTGCTATTGAAGGTGAAGACTGCTGAACTGAAAAAAGGCGAGGACGAGGACCCAGGAGAGCTGGCTTCTAGGTGTTGGCTCTGCCTAAGAAAGCTTGCACCTACAGCATGAGGGCAATGGCAGTGGCAGTGACAGTGAGAAATGGTCTCTGCATCGACTGAAGGGCGCAAGGACCCTCCTCGGTTGGAGCCTCGACAGCCAAGCATTCGCTGTCGAGGCCTAACCATAATAACAGAGCTGGGCAGAGCCGAATTGGATGCAGAGAGCCAAGAGAATCGAAAACACGCTGAGAGTTCAAACCAGGGCTTAAACTCAACAACACCAGAGGCAGCAGAAGAACCCCAAACCAAACCTGAATGAACATGGTAAAGCCTGTGCTGCCACTGTTAATATTGCCACTGCCCTTGCCTCGAAGCACTCCCGCCATTACTATGGTCTTCATGGGAGCCGAGGAGCCGAGCCCTGTTGCGCAGTCGAAATTGGACGGAGCGTAAATGCTCCTCTGCTGCTGTCCTTTGTATCTTAACCAATGCTTCTAGGAATGTCCCTCTCCTCCAGTGTACATATCACCTCTACGCATGGCGGGTAGGTGGCCTCCCCTGCACACCCGTCCCATCACTTTAATATCGCCGCTCAGCACCCGCATCCGGGGGGGTGGTATCATTTTGGACCAGGTGATTGCATTCCTGAGCCTGTTCATGATTCTTTAAAATGTCTAGAGTTCTTGCTTGTAGAGTATACTCATTTTCCACACTGATATTGGCCATAAAGTCAGCTACCTTGTTGCCTTCCCTTCTTATGTGATTGAAGGTGATGGCCCTGTTACTAAGTAGCTCTTGCTCCATGGCTTCCAATCTTGCTTCAAGTCTCCAACTAGTGGATATTTTATTTGCATGAGAGCCATTTAGGAGGTGTTTGGCCATGTTGATTAGGATCTGAGAATCTCCTTCCACCTCCAGGGGATGGAAGTTGTGATGCTTTGAAAGAAGGAGACCTTGCCATAAACCTTCTAACTCAGCCGAGTTGTTGGTGTCCCACCCAATGTTTCCATAGTAGATCTGAAGAGGCATGCCAATATGATTTCGGAAAATTCCGCTGAATCCTGCAATCTCAGGATTGCCCTTTGAGGCTCCATCAAAGTTGAGCTTGAAGGAGTGCTTTGGAGGGGCAGTCCAAGAGACCTTTTTGGTGCTGCTGCTTTTAGGAGGGATTTTGTTGTGGAGTTTCTGGGGGAGGTGCATATTCCAATTTTCCCAGATGGCTTTCTCATTGTCTAGTGTTGGAAGGTCTTCCATAGTCCAAGATCGGAGCATCAAAGTCTCTTCTAGATTCACACATAGCTTGCTCCAGATAATTTCAACTGGGGAATAATGATCTTTAAATATTCGCTTGTTCCTTTCTTTCCATATGTTCCATAAGAGCAGCCTAGGGAGAATGCTCCATAAATGGTTGAGGATTTCACTTTTGTATGGATTCATTTGCCAGTGTCTTAAAGAATTTATGATATCATCCGGAAGCCTACATCTTCTTTGACATCTGAAGCTTGCCTTTTCCCACAACTGATTGCCCAAGGGGCAAGCGTCCAAGAGGTGGTGGATTGTTTCCTCTTGAGATTTGCAATTAACACAAATGGAGGGGCCATGATAGTTTCTTCATCTCAGTTTATCCCAGGTGAGAATTCTCTGGTGTCCTACCAGCCATAGAAAGAGTGAGACTTTAGGCCATGATCCGAACCCCCAGATTTTGCTCCAGATTGGGTCAGGGGGGGTTGGGTTTGTGCACATGATTTTATAGGCCTCGGAAGTGGTAAATGCCCCTTTAGGCCGGTAACCCCATTGCAGAATGTCTCTGTCTTCTGAGTATCTAATGCTCCTTTTGCGTAGTTCCTTTTCCAGATCCTCTGTGAATGGATTTTCCATGTTTCTGGTAAGCTGGTTACCTTGTTTCCATTTCCTGAAGCCTTGCTCTATCTCCTAAGCCCAATACTTCCAGATCTTATCCTATTGCTGTTCCTCCCCAATGAATTTTGGAGGCATATTTGGAATGCTGCTAAGCTTTGGCATTTGGTTCCAAGCATCCGTCCAGAATTGTGTAGTTCTGCCATTTCTTACTTCCCAAAAACTATGCTGCTGAATCAACTGGAAGTGTTGTTTGGCCGCGTTCCATATTAGAGAGCCTTTGACATTGGGAGTGAATCTTATGAGCTCCTCCTGAGGCCTGTGATTGGCATATTTAGCTGTCCATATGGCAGCCCACGATTTTTCCGATGAAGAGAGCCATTGCCACCAAATTTTGGCACTCATGATAGCATTACTGTGATTTGGATCTCTCAGGCCAATGCCTCCTTTTTCCTTGGGCGCGCAGACAGTGGTCCACTTTACCAATGCCCATTTGCGGTTTGTGGCTGAGTTCCCCCAAAGAAAGCCTCTCTGAAGGTCTCGTATTCTTTTTAAAACCCATTTGGGCGCCGCTAGGATAGAAAATAAGTAAAGCGGCATAGCCTGTAGTACTGCTTTTATGAGCACCGCACGACTAGCCATGTTCAGAGTTCTGTACGTCCAAAGGTTAAGACAGGATTCAAGCTTCTCGATGAGAACGCGCCAGGAGTAGTGCTTGATGGCCAAGGCAATAAGGGGGCCTCCAAGGTATTTGGAGGGGAGAGTGGCAATGGGGAATCCCAGAATCCGGGCTACAACATGCTTGACAACAGGCGGGGTGTGGAAGAAAAAGATCTGCAACTTGGAATTATTGATGCTGGTTCCTGAGGCCTCAGAGAAGTCATTGAGCAAGGATTTAAAGCGGGAGGCTTCCTGGACAGAGGGATAGCCAAAGAGCATGTTATCATCAACAAACTACTGATGTGTTATAGCAGGGGAGTTGTGAATGGAGATAACTTTTAGCTGTTGAGAGAGGTGGGTTTGCTTAATGTGACGACCCAGGCCTTCAGCCATTAAGATGAAGAGGAAGGGGGAGGGAGGGTCGCCCTGCTTGATTCCCCGAGTACGCCTGAAGGGCTGAGATGGGAGGCCATTCAAAAGAATGGAAAAGAAGGAAGAGGTGATAAGACTCGTAATCCAGCGCGTCCACATAGGAGAGAAACCAAAGGTGTTTAACATTTTCTGAATGTAAGTCCAGCTGAGTTTATCAAAGGCCTTAGAAAGATCAAGCTTTAGAATCATCCCTGCCTGTCTTGTATGCTTGAGAGAGTGAATAATCTCATGCGAGAGGATAATGCCATCCAATAGCTGTCTCCCTTCGACATACCCTGATTGTTCAGGAGAGATGAGCAAGGGTAAGAGGGGTTTTAACCTGTTGGCTATGACCTTGGAGATCACTTTGTATATGACGTTGCATAAAGCAATCGGCCGAAATTTGTGTGGGGTTTTGGATTCCTCCTCTTTTGGAATAAGAGCTATGAAAGTTGAGTTGAGAGATGGTAACAACCAGTGAAGAGCTCTCGATTCCTCCACCACTTGCCAGACCTCAAGTTTTATCAACTCCTAGAAAGTGTGAAAGAAGGTTGTAGTGAAGCCATCTGGGCCCGGAGCTTTGCCCTCCTTGAGTTGAGACATGGCAGTATCCACCTCCTGAGTCAGAATAGGTCGAAGAAGAAGCTCGTTGTGTTCCTCAGTAATAAGCTTTGGCACATTTTGGATGATTCTTTCTATAGCTGGTTGCCTATCTACATTGGGCTCTTGGTGAACATCCTTGAAGTGATTTAGAAATTCCTCCTCGATTTCTTCATGCTGTTCTATCCGTGCTCCGCCTTGTTTCTGGAGGAAGGGGATGTTGTTGTGCATTCTTCGTTGTACAGTAGTTTGGTGAAAGAACTTAGTATTCCGTTCTCCCTCTTTCAGCCATTTGATCCTGGACTTTTGCTTCCATAAAATCTCCTCCTGCTTCCTCCTCTCTTCCAGTTGTTTGTGGATACTCTGCTCCTTCTCCAGGGTCTCCTCCGTGTGACCTCCTGTGATTACTTGTTTTTGGAGATTTTCCATGTCTGCGTTCAAGTCCTGTTGCACTTTGAAGATGTTTCTGAAGGTTTCAAAATTCCAGCGCTTTAAATGGTACTTTAGATTTTTTAGTTTCTATTGGAACTGAAACATTTTGGAGCCCTCTGGCGGGATGAAGGCCTTCTAAGTAGTTTTGATGAAGTCTTTGAAGTCAGGGTGGGTGAGCCAAAATTCTTCGAAGTGGAAGGGTCTCCCTGTGGCATTGCCCGGTCATTGCCACTAGAGGGAGATTGGCCAATGATCTGAGCCTGAATGGGGGAGAATTCCCGCAGTTATATCTCCTCCTATGTGAATCGAGTTATCTGATATGAGGAATTTGTCAAGTTTAGAAGCGATTTGGTGCTTCCCCGCTCTTCTATTGCTCCAAGTATACTTACCATTACAAAATTGTAGGTCAATTAGAGAGGTGTTATGGATGAAGTCTTTGAAGTAGGTAGTTTCATGTTCCAACCTGTTTCTTCCTCCCAGCTTTTCCTCCATCTTGGTGATCATGTTAAAATCCCCTCCAATGATCCAAAGAGGATTCTCTCTGTTGTAATTCAAAGCCTCTATTGTGTTGAGAAGAGCTATTTTATTTCTTGCGTCTTGCGGGAAATAGACATTGGAAAGGTGTCCATGAATATTGGTGCCTATAATATGGAAGGTGGCCTGGATGAAATGGTGAGAAGCATGGAAGTCAGAGAGGGTTAGCGCTCTCGTGTTCCATGCAATAGCAAGCCCTCCTGAAGCTCCTAAGGCATCCGCCGCTACCGATTGACAGCCTGGCCATGCTTTAGAAAGGATGCTTCCTAGTGTACTGTTGTTACATTTGGTTTCTTGAAGAAAACATATTTGCAGCTTTTCCATCTTTATCATATTTTTCAGTATTCTAAGTTTCCCTGGGCCATTGAGCCCCCTTAAATTCCATGAGATGAGCTTCATGATTCAACAATGGTGGAGGGTTTGTATTACTTTGTCAATTTTGCATACCTGCCCGAATCCACTAGGATTTTCCCAACTTCTATTGTTCGCTGGAGTTCCGTTCTTCTTCCCCTTTTTTGAAATCTTTTGTCCCTAGACTGCCATCCCAGTGGCTTCTCGACTGAATGCCTAGTTGTTTTTGCTGATAAGCTCTTGAGATGACCACTTCCAGTTTGTTGAGTTGATGCTCTGGGATATTATCATAGTCCCTCTTTTTGCAGGCTAGTTCTAGCTGTAGAATGTTTAGTCCTTCCATATCTATACTTTCTGGTTCTTCATCCATTTGTTGCACCTGACTGTTTCGTGCGGTGGATATGTCTAAGCCTTGAGATTGATCTGGAGTTCCATCAACTTCCATGTCATTTGCTTTCTCTGCAGGCTCCTTTTGGCTATCTTTGGGGGCGGCCTCAACACCCTTGAAGGGTTGTGACTCAGGAGGAGTGTCAGAAGGAGGGGGGTAGGATGAGGCAGCATTGGGCGAGGGGCTGGGCTTAGTGTTCAGGTTTAGCTCATCGGAGGCTTGGGCTAAAATTTCGAAGCTGTTACTTGTAGCCGGGATGGAGGTGGAGTCTAGCAGAGCTTTTTTCCCAGTCGAGGGCTTTTTGTTCGCTCGTTTATGGCTGGGCGCTTTGGCAAAGCCATCCTGGGTTAGAGTGTTGGAGGGGTCAAGAGCGCTGGTCTTGGCATTTAGCGGACAATCTCTGAATATATGTCCATGAGCATGACATTTTCGGCATCGGAATGGTACATGTTCATAGTCCAAGGGTTGAATCCATTCATAGTCATGATGAGAAAGACTTACCGAGTCCGCAAGGCTTGGTCCAGGCGCATGAAGACGCAGATGCGAGCATAGGAGGTGTATCTTCGAAGCTTCGTTTCTTTCACTGCTTTTATGTACTCACCCAGTCCATTGCCTATGTCTTTGAGCAGGCTTTCTTCCCAGTATTCATCTGGAAGTGAATACATTTTGATCCATACCGGAGCCCACGTTAGGTCTTCTTTGTTTGGGTTGAATCTTGCTACCCAGTCTCTTAGATACAGTCGAACTGAGTTGAAAAAGTATGGTCCTTCATCCATGATTCTGTACTTGTCTTCCAAGCATAAGAAGATCGCCGTAAAGAACCCTTTCGGTCATAGCTGCAGCATAACGTGGCCTTTAGGTTTCCATTTAGCTGCGATCCATCCGTATAGGGATTTTTCTGTTGGCCAGAACCCTATAAATTTCCTGATGAGAGCGTGATCCCTCATACATTGGATATGTTCACCGATCTTCTGTCTTGGTAACTCTATTCTTGGCCTTTCGGCAGCGATTGGTTTGCAGGTTTTCGAAGTGATCTTTGGCCTTTCCTCTGGCTTGTCTTTTCTCCCAGGGGTATCTCCTTTCTTGTCTGATTGCTGATTAGTCGCATTGTTCTCACTATGCTGCAGAATCTCCATGTTGAGTGCCTCCTCATTGACTGATCCAAAGATAATAGGCTTCTCATGCCCTGGCGACATGGCAGTTGCATTAGGGGAGAACAATGATGCTCCCCCCCGTGGGACGTCCATGTGCTTTGCGTTTATTCTTCGTACTGCCCTGTCGAATGCAGCTGGAGATCAGGGCCTGGGTGGATGCTACGCCTGAGCCGTCTACGCCGTTTCAGAGAAGGGTCAGAACCTTAGCAGCAGAGCTCAGATCACCTCTTTCCGATTCTCCACTTTCAATAAAATTCTATCAATTAATTTTATTAATTTAAATGTATGAGAGTGTTTTATTTGTTAGTAAAATCTGAGTAGAAAAGGGTATAAGTAGCTGATTGATCCTCCCTGCGTGGAGATCAGGACAAGCAGTTTGATTATCTGGTTTGAATAGGATATGAGGAATTTGATAGCTTAAATTAGCATTTGTTTGAGAAAAGAGTGGAGTGAAGAGATTCCTTAGGGAAGAATGAGAGATTTCTGGATCTAAACTAAATGGGTTCATGAATCCGCATTTTGTATAAATTGTAATCTTTTGGAATGAGTGAGGGGTTAGATTCAGATGGAAAGATAGGATGTATGAGTGAGGACAGAGTTGAAACAGTCGAGTGTGACTGTTTCTTCTGTAAATATTTATCAATATGAATACAATGTGCATTGTGTATTTCTTTGTGTAATTTATTATTGAGTGTGTTTATAACTTTTAGTCTCTGGATTGAGGATATGAGAATTACTATGTTTTTTGATGCTCAGAATATAGGATAAGAGTGTGTGTTCTGTATAAAACTCAGAAAACTGGTTAATGTGGATTATCCCTACTAGATTAGCAGACAGAGATTGAATGAAGGAATGAATCATCATTGATCACAGGTTTGATCAATGATGATCTGGTTGTGAGAAGATCATAAGCATTCTCTAGTGAATGTGCATGCGATTTAATATAGGAAACAAACCCGAAACATCAAAAGATTGAGTTGACTGTTAAATTTGTGAAGAAACCCCAAAATAAGTAAGGACCATCTGTTGGCTTACAGATCTGACGGTGATCAGCAACTACGGGGGTAGAAGTGTACGGATTTCTTGATCGTGGCTAAAGCCCTGCACTTGCTCCTAGCCATCGATCTCATATTCAACCTCTTAGGCCACAATCGATTGCGGGGGTTAAGTTGTTTTTAAACCATGTGCTAGTTAAGTCCCGCAAACCATATATTTGATGGCCTCTTATATCCAACGAATATCGGGTCATAGAGTGATCGAACTTTAATTTCAAAATCGGACCCGAAAATCTATACATCAAGGATTTATATTCCTTATCAGCTGGTAAACGTTGCGCAAGATCCCCGTCTGATATCGCTGCTAACTGTTGGATGAAGTGTGCTTTGATCAAACGGTGGAGGATCGCCGATTTGTTTGTTGATCGGGTGAACCATCAACCATCGGATTGAAGGGTAAGATCAACGACGGAGAATTAATGCAATAATATTTGTGGGAAAGGCGGACCCGATGAGAATTGAACTAGGATTTATTTTATTTGGGTTCCGGCTGTATGCGTTTGGAGTGGGTCTGACGTTCATTGGTGGGTTTTGTGTTATTCCTTTGTTTGGTGATTGGTCAGGTTTTTATTAAAATCCACCAATATACAGGCTTCCAGTGTAAGTGTGGGCCCATAACCCATAGGTCCACATGGGATTTTTTTAGGATGTCAGTATCCTGGCATCAACATACCTACTTGTAGATATTTTATGATCGATATTTGTAGCCCAATATGCATCAACAAAGGCATGCATTTCCAACATGTTCAGTCATGGTCTTCATTGGTAGCACAATCCATAAACAATAGTGTTGCAAATACTTGAAAACCCTCTTTACTACTATCCAATGCTCCTTCCCTAGTTTTGGCATATATCTTCTCAACACTCCCACTGCATGTTCAATGTCCATTCTAATGCAGACAATTACATACATCAAACTTCTAACTTCATAGGAATTTGGAACATGGGGAATTTCCTCTTTCTCTTTATGTGCCTTGAGACAATCTTCTATAGATAACTTTACACCTATAGGAATATGTACCTTTACTAGTTTACGTTCTTGCATATTAAACCTCTACAAAATTGTATCGACATATTTCCTTTTATTTAGCCACAGTTTCTTGTTTTCCCAATCTCTTTTAATTTACATGCATGGAATGAAATTTGCATCACAAAGATTCTTCGTGTCAAATTTAGAGGACGAGTAAGTTTTCGCTTCCTAGATGATTTCCTTATCATTTCCAATTAGAAACATATCATCCACATACAACACCAAATAAATAGGAAGATCACCAACTAACTTGAAATACACATAATGATCAAATTTTCTCCTTATGAAACCAAGTCTCAATATATAAGTATCAAATATTTTATACCACATCCTTGGTAATTACATTAACCCATACAAGTACTTTTTCACTCTGCATACCGACTCTTTCTTTCCTTTAAAAAAAAAACTTTCTAGCTACTTCATGTAGATTTCTTCTTATAGAAACCCATGTAGGGATGATGTCTTCACATCCATCTATTCTAATTTGAATCAAAGGAAACAACAACAAATAAAATAAATCTAATTGAAGTTAACTTGGAAATAAACATCCTTTCCTTGCACTGCACTACAAACAATAAAAATCATTTCTTGTGATTGTGCTTTGCTTTCATAGTTGTAATCATTCTCACTCATGTTGGCTTCTTCTTTTGCTGCAATACTCTCTTTTCTCCATCATCATCCAAGCACTCAATAGCCTTGTCATAGAAATCCACTTTGGTCCTGTGAATAAACAACTAGTCCATGCCCAAACACATATTATATGAACCCAAAGGAAGCACATTTAGATGTGTTAATGTAGGCATACCATTCAGCTCAAATGCATAAGATCTCACCTGATGATGAAATCTTCTCTTGGTCCCTGTAGACAACTGCACCAACCAAGATTTTGCATGGAATTCTTTATTCAAGCAACACTTACCCCCTATTTCGGGATTGATATAACAATAATTTAATCTAGGATAAATCAAAATAGAAACAACTTGATCACAAAGCTTACATTCCATCTCAATAACGGATGCCTAATGATACACTTGGCTATTATCCACTGATGCATAAATCTGAGAAATACTTTGACCAACATCTCCAACTGTGGTTCCTCCTTAGCACTATAAATCTAAGGCCTACCAGCTTGGTGCGATGGGCACTCACTCTTGCGATGCTCTCCACCACAATTTCAGCACCTCAAAGGCTTTTTGCCACCACCCTTATTCTCCTCCTCAGGCTGAGATCCATGTCCCCTCTCAACTACATTGAAATTTTTATAAAGTGCTACCTTTTCATTTTTACTTACATCTTGAGGTCTTCCTCACTTTTGAGGCCACTTTCCTTTAGTCTTTTCATTCCCTTTCCAGTCATGCTTGAACTCAGGCCTGCACTTTTACTGCTCATAACAATGCTTCAACTTTTTGATGGTTACCTCCAATGATTGTGGCTCGTCAAACTTAATATGGTCTTTGAATGTTACTGACAACTCATTGATGAACCTTTCAATATGCACTTTCTCATCCTTAAGATAAGGCACATGCCTCAACAAATCTAGGAATATGCTAGTATACTCATCATTTGTCATAGAACCCATCTTCAACTCATAAAATTCCTTGGCCCTTTCATCATAGTATCTTTCATACATATACTTCTTCTTAAAGAGTCTCTCAAAATCATCCCAAATCAACTCTTCTCTAATGCCTCAGGCATGATTTACATCTTCCCACTAGATATTCTCTTTCCCTTTGAGACTGAAGGTAGCTATCTTGGCTTTCATGTTCTCTGAATACTCATGGAATTTGAATAACTACTTTGTCCCAAGTAGTTGTGCATCTCCATCTTATAATTTCTTAATCTCTCCAACAAATGTAGGAGGATTGGCTTTCTTGAACTCCTATGGAAACTATGCCTTCTCACTCCTCCTATATAGATGCTGGTGGTGATGGTGATCATGTCTCTTGGAACCAGAACTATAATAGAATCCATGAGTACCACCCTCCTATCAGGTGTATCCAAAGATCTTCCGCCTCTGGTTGTATCTTCTATGTCCATCATGTGTCTTCTCTGAGACCTACTACCATATGCCCCATTTGTCTTCTCCTCTTGCTTATCTCCATGACTAATCCCCATTTGCCCCTATTTCTGCAAATCTGAAAGGCTTTGAAGAATCACTGCATTAACCTTTGCTTTCTTTTCTTGATCCCTTGCAAGTCTTCCATATGCCTCAATCAACCTGTTAATATATTCCTTGCAACTTCGAATATCTACCCTTAAACTCCTTAGTGTATCTGCTAGATCAAGATCAAGAGAATACTCTTCTCCTTGTTTCACAACTGACCTTTCTCATTCCATAGAATTCACATCATGCATGTAAGGGGAGTCATGTGAATTGTAATCCACCATTCTACTCTTCATCTCTGACGTTATATTTCCCGCAAACATTCCATGTTGGATAAAGAAAATAGAAGACATAATCAAAATCATACCTCCATGTATCTCGGGGGAGGCTATCACATCTACATAGTTCAGTTTATATTATTATGACACATGTATACCAACTCATACATGAATATCATAACAATAACCATAACAATGCATGCATGAAAAACACATATACAATCGACATGCATGCATGACAAACATAGACGACTGACATGCATGCATAATATTCACATTTACCCCTAGGTTTAGTGCTACAACCTCATTATGATACCAATATGTAACACTGATATCAGAGGAAATGTTGTAGGGAACATAACTGCTCTAATGCCACCCTATAACACTGCCTCCCACATTTACCCGCTTTTACAAGCTCTCCAGGGTAAACATGAGTTGAGTGTTACTATGACATGAAAAGACCTCCAAGTTCAAGTTATGGAAGTGGGGCCTATAAACTAGAACACACTATCACCCCTCAGGGAAAATAGATCACTCAGCAGTCTAACAACCACCCTTGATGATTAATCCCTGAGGTGGAACTCATTTTTACAAGCTCGACATCCCAACCACACCCATAACACATTGTGCATGCAGTTGGAAGGCTACAATAGTACCCATAACACATTGTGCATGTGGTTGGAAGCATACAACCCCACCCGCAAGCCTTCATGCATGTGGTTATGACCAAAATTCTTCAGTTCAGTGCCAGTGGTTGCGATATATGTGCTACTATTTCAAGGCTAGCCTTCAAGGCACTACCTATAACTCTTCGTAATGCAATCTAAGGTTATAACAAGTCCATGCAACCAATAATCAAGCCAGATCTTGCTCAAACATGCCAATCACTTAACAGACATTTTGTCAAACATATGGTAAACATAATAGTTATAGGTCATGAATGCATATCTAATCATAATCGTCTTGACTTCATCAAAGAATCATCAAAAAGGGTCAATGCCCTCTCAAGCTAGCTACAACAACACTTATTATCCCATGCATTCATCAATCATTCAATAACTTATCAAATCATCAACATGATCCATAATAAGAGCACATCATCTAGCCAAGCATATAACCAAAATAAGATCCATGACAATCAACCATAAAATCAACACAATAACCAGTACAAGTACTCATAGATCAAAATAGGAAAATAACTCATATTAACATATACAAATGCCAACCAAGTCAAGGACTTGCACGTACCACCTGACCATAGATTGGATGAACCAAAATATCTCTTTCAGCCAATTAGTCCCGTGCCATATTCCAAGCTTGAATGTGGGATCATATGGTTTAAACCAAATTAGAACCAACCACAGCTTCGAGAGGCCAAACCACCTCAACCCTCAACCATAATGATTTCACCTAACCACTCTAGAAATCACTAACTTCAAACCATATTGGTCTCTTCCCAAGTTGTCCAAGGCTCCAGGGATTCTATCTCAACCCATAGCCTCTAGGGAACCCAAGTTGTTACAAGGATCTAAATATTTCCCATCTCAACCAACAACCTTCAGGGAACCGAAGTTGTTCTATGGCTTCAAAGATTCCATCCCAACCAACTACCATTATGGAACCTGAGAACCAATCAAAAATCCCAACATAGAACCCACTACATCATGGCTATCTAGGAAATGGAAAGTAAAGTCTAAAACCACTGTCAATCCAATAAAATATGCATTCCAATGACAACAAATAACCAAAAAACAACATGCATGTACTATGAATCCAAATCTCAACAAGGAAATCACACATGCAACCTATTACCTACAATGTACTTCTATTGTAGTACTTGATCCAACCTTCTCCTTGTGCTCCCTTTCTTTTCCTTTGCTTACTTGCTTTCTCTTTACTCTTGGAACTCTCTCTCTCTCTCTCTCTAAAATTGATCCAAACTCAAAACTCACAAAAAGTTGTGAATAGTTTCTTTGATGCCCTTTTAACATTGATGTCTCCTTCTTATTTCATTTATGGTGATATTTATTTATGCTTAATATATGAGTAGCTTATTATGCGATATGTTTTCCACAATCATTTCGTCTAACTTTTTATACGAAATGGTTTATCTTTATTGAATTCTTTTCTCATAGCAGTTGAATGATATTTATTACCAGTTGCCATTTGAAATCATTTAGATCACATAACTGAAAGATTAAATCCTAGGTTAGTTTCAGAATAAGATATTTCTGTTCATTAGATTACAATTACATTAGATTTAGAATAAAAGTATTTTACTTAGAAATTATTAGAAAGGAAATATCAATTCTCAACACACACACACACATAAATTGGGAAACTGGTCCCATATCCCCAATCAGACCCACTATACCAAATGAAAAAGGAGCTGCTAACCAAGGTCCGGACCGGGTGAGTATCCCCCTTGTTGTAGACCCGATTTTCGGGGCTTCAACATATTTGGCGGTAGAAGGAGGGCCCCGAACTGTGAATGGCAAGTAAATCTAAATCTAAATACCATTCTGAGAGTAAATCGCCCTCACCATCTCCCCTGACTTCTTCATCACATTTAGAATCTTTAAATCTTGAGCAAGAAGTCGATAAAACAACAACTGCTGCCATAAACCCTGACATTTCAGAGAAATCTAGTATTGAACCTCCTGAAGTTGAATCTTTGATCCATAAACTTCAGCGATTTTCCATATCACCTCAAAGATCTGAAAAATCTCAAGGTAGTGTGACTTCGCAATATAACCCTGCTCATCCTCTTACAAGATTGAAGAGTGAAAAGTTTGGTATTGAACCAACTGAGTTACCTCTACCTACAAGGAAGAGAACAAGGAAATCACCTAAAGGGTCTGATAGCGAGACTCTTTCGTCATCATCATCCATCTCAACCTCTCCACCACGAAGTCAACCATCCACCCCTCCACTTCAGATTATTGTCCACCAGTCCACTGGAACTTCCACATCTCCCTCTCAATCATCTGGAACTGTAATATCCTCATCTTCCCAACTGCAGGGAGCATCTTTTGCGCTTTCCTTTGTTAGTAGTTCAACGATGGCCCAATCTCCATGGAATAACCCAGGGGCAGTCTTAATGCATGCACCCCTGAGTCAAATACTGGCTCATCCTGAAAAATGGCTGCCTAAGTTTAATCCTGAGGCAAGAATGCTAGCAGAAGAACATATAAATAAATTTATGTTATCTATAAATCTCAATGGGGTTACTAATGAAGACGTTGTTGTTCGGCTCTTTCCTTACACTTTGCAAGGAGCAGCTGGATCATGGTATTTCTCATTACCATCCAGATTTATCACTAGTTGGGATATTTTCCAAGAATAATTCTTGACTAATTTCAGTGATGACAGGTCTACAGCTACATTGATCAATGACCTGTCTAACCTTAGGGCTGAGTCAAAGGAACCTACCAAAGATTTTAACTCACGTTTCAATAAACTGTTGAACAAAATTCCTACCACTTCCAAGCCTAGCGAAGAAGTTCGAAGTGAATGGTACATATCTGCTCTACCATCAAACATATCAATCTTCGCTGATAGGGCTAACAAAACAACTTTAGCTGACAATATGAAGGAAGCAATAGCGGTAGAGAAACATATCATAGCCTTAGAAAGGAAAAACATTGTTGATGAATGAAAATCTAAGAAGGTTACTTTTAAAGAAGATCCAAAGAAAAAATCGAAAGACCCATTCGATCTAGAAGGACTGCAAAAAGTTTTGAAAACCACGTCTAACGAAATGGTTAACATTAAGAAATAGGTAGCAGAGACTTCTTCTAAAAATCCGTACAAGCCTTATAGAAGAAATCCTTCAACTGATTCAAAGACTCCCAATGCTATTACAAATGCTGAATCAGAAGAAGAAGAAGAAGAGGAAATTGCTAACAAAGAGCCTATTGATGAAGAAGAAGTTGTAGAAGTACAAGGAATGTGGGATTTCATCCTTCGAGATGAAGAGGATCAAGAGGCATCCCTGGCCAGTACTAGAAGTAGAAATCAACTCGATCCTCCTCAACCTACTCCTAAGCCAAAGAGCGCAAGCTCGATGTCTAAGGATAAAGTCGCAACAAAGAAGACAACACCCAAAGCGACTCAAACAAGCCCAGTCCAAACAGATTCACCAACTCAATCTAAAACATTGATTGTTTCTGATGAGATGGAGTATAATATCATACAAGACATGAAGAAGACTAGGGCTATCATTACTTTTTATGAGTTGAGCAAGTTAAAACATCAGCAAAAGATACTATTGAAAGAGTTACAAGAAGTACCAGTTGCACCTCTGCCCACCACTGTAATCTCGCAAGCTTCTCACGAGATGGGAAGACCTCCAACTAATGTGACTAATAAAGTTGATCCAAACGATATTGCTCTAATTGGAGGAAGGTCAAGATCTCATACTCTCCCATTTCTTCTTACTTATGAAGTTTTCAACAAAAATTTGCATAATTGTTTAGTTAATTCGAGAGCTTCATCTAATATCCTACCTAAATCAATATGTGCAAAGTTGAACATTCAACCTCAAAAATCAGTAGTACGCATAGTGCAGCTGGACCGGTCGCAAGTTGAAGTGATCGGTGAACTAAATCAGGTTACCGTAAGGTTGTCATCTAATCCAGAGGTATATCAAGTTATCGACATTTTAGTTGCAAACATTCCAGAATTTTATGGCCTAATTCTTAGGAGAGATTGGTCTGAAAAGCTTCATCGATATTTTGCAACTCATTGGTTGCATATGTGGCTCCCTTACAATGGTAAACCAAATCATGGATATTTCGCAACTCATTGGTTGCATATGTGGCTCCCTTACAATGGTAAACCAAAATCAAATAAAGGTTGAGTGAGAAAGACATCAGAAATACATAGTAACAGAATTGGAAGGAGAAAATGAACCTGTAACATACAACAACAATATAATTGGAAACTATTCTGTTGATTCTTTCTTAGGAAATTTTAATGCTCATACTTCACCTTACTTAGAATATTCTGTTTTTTCTCAAATAGATATTTTTTCTCAAACAGATAGTTCTAAATGTGTCAATTTCGTAGATAGTCCTGTAAATAAATCTTTATTCTGGAAGTTATTTTTTTTACGGTTCTAAGTCTAATGGGGGAGCATGAGCAGGATGCGTATTAATCAGTCCAAAAGGAAACAAAAATATGCTAACTTATAGACTCGAGTTTGATTGCACCAATAATACTGCAGAATACGAGGCTTTAGTCTAAGGATTATACAAAGCGATCGAATTAGATATCAAATATCTACAAGTCTTCGGAGATTCTGAAATTGTTATTAGATAGGTACGAAATACTATACATTGTCTATCAGGTCATTTAAATCATTATCAATCCTTAGTAAAAGATCTGACTAAACATTTTATAACATTTAATATTTCATCAATTCCTAGACTCCAAAATTCTAGTGCTGACCTCTTGGCAAACGTAGCTTCCAAGCTCATTCCCTTAGAAGACTATAGCCCCGATAGATTTTCAATCGAATTAATCTTTAGACCCTCGATTCCTGATAACATTACCAATTGGAGAATTTTCAACAATGATCCTGATATTGTAAGCTTCCTCATATCAGAAGGATCTTACACTAATCAGATAATAGATGAGGACCAACATGACAAACAATTGCAAAAATATAGCACTAATAATGTTATGCCAAAATCAGTGGTCAAATTGGAAGAGCTATATGATTTGAAAGATCGATTCAAAAGATCCACCAATTCAAAACTTCAAAGTTCAACTCTGAACTATGAATTAGTAAATCTAGGATCTGATACCAAGCCACATAATATCAATCTAGGTCTTGTCCTAGCCCCTGAAGAAAGATTAGCGCATGTTTGTCTCCTGAAACAATACAAAAGTGTCTTTGCCTGGAACTATGATGAACTTAAGACTTACGACACTTATATCATTCAACATACTATCCCAATGATAAATGATGAAAAACCTGTCCAACAAAAGTTGAGAAAGATCCATCCTAATCTAGAAAACCAGATCAAATCTGAGCTCAATAAGTTATTGAAAGCCAAAATCATTTTTCCCGTTTGACATTCTAAATGGATTTCCAATATGGTTCCCGTTAGAAAGAAAAACGGAGACATTAGAATTTGCATTGACTTTCGAAATCTTAACAAAGCCTGCCAAAAGGATAATTTTCCTTTACCTGCCATGGAGAAAATATTACAGGCAGTTGCAGGATCAGAATTAATGTCCTTCTTGGATGGTTTCTTTGGCTACAATCAAGTTTTGGTCCATCCCGACGATCAATTAAAGACCACGTTCAGAACCAAATGGGGCACTTATGCATATCAAAAGATTCCTTTTGGTCTAATCAACATTGGCGCCACATTTCAAAGGGCCATGGATATCACATTTAACGGATTAGTAAACAAATCAGTAGTAATCTACTTGGATGATATAACTGTATATTCCAAAAAACGAGGAAACCATCTCATAGACTTAAAACAGAGCTTCCAACGTTGCCAAAGGTATGGAATTTCACTTAACCCAAAAAAGTCCTTTTTTGCATTAAGTGAAGGAAAACTTCTTGGATTTATAGTGTCAAAATATAGAATCCATATTGATCCTAACAGAATCAAGGAGATTTCTGAAATACCCTTGCCTCACAACAAGAAAGCTATGAATCTTTCCTTGGCTAGATTAATTTTGTTAAGAGATTTGTCCCAGATTTTTCAAGGATCGTATCTCTCTTACAAGCAATGATTAAAAAGAACATAATCTTTAAATGGGGCCAAGATGAATATGAAGCATTCAATCTGATTAAACAAGCAATTGTTAACGCTCCATCTTTAGCAACTCCAAATTTTTCCAATCCTTTCATTTTATATACATTTGCCTCTGATGGATCATATGCTGCGATACTCACTCAAGCAAATCAAGCAAAGGTGGAAGCCCCAGTTTCCTTTTTCAGTTCAAATCTACAAGGTGCTGAATTGAATTATTCAGACGTCGAGAAACAAGCTTATGCTGTTTTCAAAGTGATCAAACATTTTAGACCCTTTCTGCTTAAAACCCATACAAAAATCATAGTACCGTTTCCGGCGGTAAGAAATCTCTTAGTACAGAAAGATGTAGGTGAGAAAAGAGCCAATTGGGTCACTTCTTTACAAGAATACAACGCTAAAATTAAACCAACAAATATTGTAAAAGGTCAAGGCTTTTGCAAAATGCTGGCTGGAGCATCGCTTATTTCCGAAACACCATCTGCAGAAATACAAACATATGAGGTAAGCCTAAATGATATTGAATCATTATATGCTGATATCATATTTTATCTAAAGAAAGAATATGCTCCTTCAAACCTCAATTATACAAAGAAAAGATCCCTAAGGCTAAAGGCTAAGCAATATCAAATCGTGAACGATGTACTTTTTAGGATGAATTATGATTTTGTCGTCCTTAGATGTCTTGATAAATCTGAAGCTAAAAAGGTGTTGCAGGAACTCCACGATGGACCAGCGCGTGGACATTATGTTTGAGATGCTACCGCACATAAAATCCTGCGTGAAGGTTATTATTGGCCTACACTATTCAAAGATGCACATAGCTATGTAAGGAAATGTCAAGTTTTTCAAACTACCGCTGGGAGACAAAAGAAACCATCATTGCCATTGCAACCAGTCAATATCGATCAATCTTTTGATCAATGGGGATTGGATATAATAGGTGAGATCGTTCCTCACTCTTCTAAACAACAAAGGTATATCCTTACAACTATAGATTATTTTGCTAAATGGGTAGAAGAAGTTCCTCTCAAGACAACTAATGCCGAATACATCATTGATTTCATAGATTAGTTCGTAATCATCAGGTTTGGTTTACCCTCTGTTTTGATGTTTGATAATGTGTCGTATTTCTCTGGCAATGCTATGACTAAATTTGCACTCAAAAGAGGTTTTAAGCTTAAATAATCTGCCAATTATTACCCACAGCGGAATGGGTTAGCTGAATCAACGAATAAAAACTTAATCAGAATCATTAAGCAAACAATTGATCAAACTCATAAGAATTGGCACAAATCCTTAATATATGCTCTATGGGCAGACCGAATAATGCATAAAGCCTCTATTGGCACTTCTCCCTTTAATTTAGTTTATGGGAAAGAAGTGGTCCTGCCAACTCATCTAGCGATTTCCTCTTTGGCCTTAGTTCAATATATTGACGAAACACCAACTTCTTCCTTACAAATAAGGTAGCTGCAAATTCTTAAGCTAGAAGAGCAACAAGAACAGGCTAAAATAACTCATGCTCATCACCAAGCATTAGTAAAAGCTTCTTTTGATTCAAACATGATATCCAGAAAGGACTTTTAGATTGGAGATCTAGTTTTAAAATGGGACAAGGCTCATCAGGAAAAGGGCAAACATACGAAATTTCAACGAATGTGGCTTGGCCCTTTCCAAATTGCAAAAATCATAGGTCCATCTACTTTTATGTTATAGGATTTAACAGGAAAAAGAGAATCTTTACCTGTTAACAAGCAGATCCTCAAAAAATACTTTCTATAGGAGATCATTCTTCTTTTTTGTAGATTAGTTTTTCCTTTATTTTCATAATAAAACCAGTTGTAAATGGTTACATTTGGAATTCACGAAAAAGACAAGTATTTCTTTTAGATTTTGTTTTTTCGCTTCTATAAATAGAACTGATTTAGAAAATTGGTCATTATTATTGAAAGATACAGTAAAAGGCTATAAGCCTGAAAATGATACTAGTTTCAACCTTGTAAATTTTGATAAAAGGCGACCTTTAGTGGGAATTTGTTTTATATCAGTCAAATGAAAAGTATCAATAACAAAACAAAGATTCTATGTAAAAAAGCTCTTTCCAAAAACTTTACAATTGTCGTCCAAAGCTATCCTTAAGGAAACAATGACTTCCTTCCCACTTAGGAAATTACGAGCTTCAAAGAATAATCCAGTGATACACTTTGACTTAAAGAATAAGAGGTCTCATCACGAGCCGACTTATCATGATCATAGATATTATAGCTTGCTGAATTTGCCAAAACTGCATACCACAACAGGGCAATGACTCGATATTGTTACAATCAAAAGACAAGGAGTCTCATCACGAGCCAGCTTGTTCAGCAAAGTTATAAATCAAGTGAGTGGCACTGTCATAATTTGGCTACCAAACCAAGGCATTGTTCTTTAAGGATTAAAAGAAAATAAAAGCAAAAAGTGTGGATATGGATTTCTCTTTGAAAATCGTATATTTCTCCAAGTATGATACAGGATCATTGTTGGATAATAGGTAACCCTGTCGAGGCTATAAATGCCTGCTGGCAGCAGAGGCTCTACCTATGACAAATGAGCATATTTAAAACTGATTTATAGAGAAGGCTTTGTTTTTATCTTTATAAACCAAGTAGAGACTGATGTAAATACAATGACTAGCTCTAAGAAGTAAATAACCAAAGTTAACATAGAAGAAACAAACTATCACTGATAGCTGTGAGCATGGTGTACTTTATCTTTCTATAATAAAATTTGATTTTCTAGAAAAGTTTTCTGTTTTGGAAGTTTAGAAAATTCAAGAGAAAAGCAGAGATAACTGGTTCTTCCAAGTGAATCGCCAATTGTTGTGGCCAGCGACAACCCCCCTTCTTATTTAGTTTTATTACTAATACTAAATAAGTGGGGACCCTTATTCAAAAAAATTTAGTACTTGCATTCCCTTTTTTCATATCCGAAACTTAGGAGAATACCTGAAAAATCTAAAAAGACTTAAGTTTTATGATAAGTTTAAATAAATCCACTCTCTCAATAAAAAAGCGTCGCATCGCTAAAAGCTAATGAATGCTTTCCTACAAGCGGAATCCTAAGATTGCGAAATCGCGATGCGAAATCACGCACTAAAAGACATTCATCGCATCGCATGCCTCAAATATCACTTAAGGTGAAATGCCTCAAAACGTCGATATGCGATGGCGAGTCTCGCAAATCGCATTTCGTAGAAAACACATTCTAATAGATGATTGCCACACGCAACGGATTAGCGATATTGCGATCCGCGATATTGCGATCTGAGATATTGCGAAGCAAATCACAAAATCACCTTATCGCATACCTACAGGGTTCGTTGTTCAAAAAAGTTTTTTCCATAAACTGATGCCTAGTTATGCGCATTAATGTTAATTAATAAGTTAGTTGGAAATCATTAATGAAATATGGTTTTGATCTGGTCGAAGAGCCATTTCACGTAAGGTGATATATTTTATATGTTTTCAGCATTTAAAGATTTCCTGTCACCTTTTTCTTATCATTACTCTTGCCTCATTTGTAAACTGCAGGAGCGAAGAGCAGAGAAGTATACATAGCAGTGTTTAGAATATTATGGGAAAAGCTCCGAGTTCTAAAGATAAAGAAATGACGCCTTTGTACACAGACACCACCTGCAACAGAGATGCCGATGTTACTACTTGGGAAAGCATGCACATCCTACTTGAGGAAGAAAATCCCAGAGTAATAGAAGTTACAACGACTGCAGATTCACGTGGGTCATCTGAGGCATCTATTACAGAACTAGCATGTTCGTTCTTGCACCGGATAGCGGCGAGGCCTAAAAATATTCCATACACGGACATGGTCAAATGGGTACTAGATAATGTTGATATCACGAATAAAGAATTTAAAACTCAAAACCAAGAACTCATGGAGTCATTCTTTCCACAAAATTTAAGGTTTATATCCTCTAACAAAAAGCGCGCAAGAGGCGAAAATCACATGAGGGAAGGCCAGATTGAGAAACAGAGGCAGTTTCCGATGCGCGATTAGCGCTTAGCGAAAGCAGTTTCCAATGCGTGATTAGCACTTAGTGCTAATCATGCATCGCTGGGAAAAACCCCTTGAGAAGGAAAGCCTCTAATCGCTTAGTCACCTGTAAGCCCAGAAATTTGTAGAAAAAAATGCTAAAGGTAAAAAAGCAATACTTGAACTCTAAAACCAGTGGTATTTATCAGGGATATCCTCAAGTGGTATGTAAGTATTTAGCAAATGTACAACATCTACAGACAAGCTAGAGACAAAAGGCTCAAGAGAGAGCAGAGTCCATCAAAAGGTTAACCAAGTTGAATTGGGATTCTTACAGGACATACTTGGTAAAACCCCACAGCTAGTGCATGACTCTCAAATGTATCATTAATTCTACCGAGAAGATTGCCCCAGCACTTGCCCATTCTTTTTTCGCAGGATAGCTAAAGTCAGAAGTCGGCCATCCAACTCTCCTCAGGCAAATGCTGAACGCTTGCGACTACAAGGAACAGATACATGGATAGTTATTTGCCAGTTTTAGTTTTAGATTCAATTTTAGTTTTAATTTTTCTTTGTTTTTTCCTAAAATGAGGACGGTCATTTAAACCGCATCCTACATTTTTGTAATAAATTATTTTTAAATTTAGCTAGTAGTATTTAAACCCTTCTCATGCATTTAGAGAAGGGTCCTGAAATTTGTTAAAAACTTGTCCTCAGAACATGCACTTTTGCACCCTCCGAGGAGGTTTTGATGAATGAATGGAACAAGATTTATTGATATCTGTGTTTAACATCTACTACTGATGTTGCACTTTTGTACTCTTAGTAGATGTTGGATTAAGAAAAAATAAATCATTATTGTTGAAGTTCATGAGTAGAACTAGTTATAAATGGTACTTTTATCTCTTAACGATTTCTGTTTATGTGTTAAGGTGATATTCATGTTCTGTTATTTATATATGAATGCTTGAATGCTTGAGTTATCATTTGGCACTTCTGTACGGTGATAGCTATTTATTTATGCTTAATATATGAGTAACTTATTATGCGATATGTTTTGCACAATCATTTCATCTAACTTTTTATACGAAATGGTTTATCTTTGTTGAATTCTTTTCTCATAGCAGTTGAATGATATTTATTACCAATTGCCATTTGAAATCATTTTATATCGCATAACTGAAAGATTAAATCCCAGGTTAGTTTTAGAATTAGATATTTCTATTCATTAGATTACAATTACATTAGATTTAGAACAAAAGTATTTTACTTAGAAATTATTAGAAAGGAAATATCAATTCTCAACACACACACACATAAATTAGGAAACTGGTCCCATATCCCCAGTCAGACCCACTATACCAAACGGAAAAGGAGTTGCTAACCAAGGTCCGGATTGGGTGGGTATCCCCCTTGTTGTAGACCCGATTTTCGAGGCTTCAACAGGAGTCAAAATCATAAAGTCAACAAGATACTCCCATGAATCTAAAGATACAGATACATATTCTAATATACCATTAGGATTAATAGTACATCTATCTGCTAGTTGCAATAAAGTTGGGATATATTGAAGATTAGGAAGCTTCAATTGATTCATAATTTGTTTACTCATGAAATTAATGGTTGCTCTTAAATAAATCAAAGTGCTTGGGATCTCCATACCAATGATGTGAATTTTTACAATCAGGCTTCCTCGATATAAATATTTTTGAACAAGTGGTTTCCCCATCATAATATTTTCAATATTTCTTACCAATTGAATCTTTTTCATATATTTTCTTTTTCTTCCTCATTTTTTAATGCACAACTCCTTTATTGTTTTTTCAAATAAAGATATTTCCTTTATAGCTTGAAGTAAAGGAATTTTGATGCAATTTTTTTTCAATTCATATAGTATATTATATTCAGGAAAAATGATTTGCCTTTCTATTCCCTTATCAATTTGAAGCCTTTTAGGAAAAGGGGGGCTTTGTAAGGAAATAGAAGGTTGTTCTACTAGAGGAATTGTGGGACTTGATTTTATTTGTTTGTCATTGTATAGGAACATCTTCCTTTGGAGGAGTTTTTTCTTGATCAAGTGCCTCTTTTTCAGGAATTTTATCCTCCTATTCTTGGTTGACAACTGGTGGTGATTTCTTTTACAAAACCCTACCAAATCCAACTTGGACATCGTTTAGACCTAGAGAAGCTATCATACAAGCTTAAAAATTTTGACCCTCAACATTATATATGGGTTGTTGACGGGTTATATTATTTGGATTTGGGAGTGGTTGAGGAGGTAGTTGATTATATTTTTGAGGAAATGGAGTGGATGGAAAGGGAAGCGGTCTATTTGAAGGCAACTGGGGTTGAAATTGTGGTTGAGTATGCAGTGAAGGTTGAGGAGTATAATACTGAGGTTATGAATGTTGAAACTGGGGATACTAAGAGTTTTATTTTATTTATTTATTTTTAAAATTCAATCTTATGTGATCCATATTTTTTACATTCGAAAATTTTTGGTACAAATCACATTATATTTATTGAGGATCCCTACCATAAAAAGTTTTCCAACCTTGCGACCGAGATGGGTTTTCAATTTGCGGTGGCCAAGTTTGTCAAGGCATAAGTGTATTTCAATTACTTTGTGGTTGTGCATATGATTGATTTTTTGCATTTGGATCTTGTAACATACCTATTTTTCAAGGTTGCCAAGGTCTCTTGGGAGCAACAAAGCAAATTGATTTAACTGGACTTGTTCCAGCTTCATCTTAGAAGACAGCCTTAAGTCCAGGTATTGAAGAGCATTCTTTTGTATCATGATTTTCTACATATATAGCACATATTTCAACATTATCAAGAGGGTATTGTCGTAAAGCGTGTTTTTTCCTACATCAAGGACAAAAAATGGATAATGTAGCATTCTCAAATTTTTGCTTGTTTTGTATCCTTAAAGTAGCTAGTTTTTCACTAATATTTCCAAAGATATTTATTTTAAAGTTGTCAAGAAAATTTCCAAATTCTTCTCTACTTATTGTTCCAAATGTAGATTTTCTTACTCTTGACACAATTGGATATCTTGGATGCTTACCATATTTTTCTTTCCTTCTTGCAATGTGTTTGCACAACTCACAAATTTCCTCAAATAACAATTGGGAGATATCTCCTTTGCCCATTAAATTGAGAAGAACAATCCACTCATCCCTTATGGTTTTTAGCAAAATATATTTTAATGTCTCTTCATCTAAATTGCATAATTTAGCCCTTCTGATATTGTAGGAAAACCTTTCCACCAAATCTTCAAGGTTTTCATCCTCTTTTTGAACCATCTTAAAGAATTCATCATTAAGGTCACGGTATACAATAATCTTTATATTTTTCTAGGAATATTATTTTCATATATCCCATGTTTTGGTATAATGTGTTCCTATACCCATGAACCATTCAAGAGCTCCATATTTTAGAGTGGCTGGAAATAATTTCAATTTTTGAGTATTAAGCAGATAATCATATGATCTGTAGAATACTTCAAGTTCCAAAAGAATTTTTTTTGGATTCTCATTTCTTAACCCATGAAAGTTAGGAAGGATAGATAGTGAGATATTTTTCATGGTAGCAATGGTGTCTATGTCTAAGATAGGGAATCTAAAAGTATCCTCCTCATGAAAATCTCTTTCATCTCCCCTTCCACCTCTACCACCTAGACCTACTCTATTACCTCCTTTGTCTCTTCCTCCACAAATCCTTGGTATTTCTTCTCCCTTGTGTACTTCTCCTTCTCCCTCTCCTACCATTCTAGATTCGTCGGAGCTAATATAAGGTTCGACAAAAAAAAAGTTCCTCCTCCTCTTCACTATGTACTTCTAACTCTTGTCCCAAGAGTTGTTCACTTATTGAAGAGATAAATATGACTCCTATAGTAGAGGATGTAAGTTCTTCAACTACAACTTTTGTAGATGAATTTGGTGAATCCCTAGGTTTAATTTCATATCTATGCACTTCACGGAGTCTATGTCTACTTGTTATGGATGAAATGTGAGTGTCAGTGGATGGTGTAGCACTACGTGGTCTAGCAGGGTTTTACTAATTGGTATTGAATTAGGTTCTCTACCTCTACTTATAAATCTACGTATAGAATCTCACTCTCTCTACATGCATCCTAAATGATTTTAATATGATTTTAACTATGCTTCTAATTTGATATGAAAATTAAAACAAAAAATAAAGTCCTATATACACTTCCCTAGAAATCACGCCAAAAAGGTTGGGTAATTTAATTGTTAGTTAAATTACTTTATTAAATTGTCAAACCAAGGTTCGTGTACTTGTGAAGTGTATGTGCACTATATATGCTAGGAGGTTTATTTTTTACTAGGGATTCCAAATTCAAAGGCAACATGTAAAGTTCGACTACTCATTATCCAGATTGGATCATTATATTTTTTTCCATACATCTCAATGTATTTGGAGTGGAAAAAGTGGAGGAATCATCTCATGGGTCTGTTTTTACAGGCAGAACCTAGTTTGGCAAAATGGGGTCTGAAACTTTTCAGGAGTGTTTTGAGGCATCAAACAATGTTTTTTGGGGGTAAAAGTTCATTGCGTTGATGTTGCACCATTTAAATTTAATATACACATAGATATATTTCCAACAATGTAAGAAGCGTGTCAACCAGAGTCCATAAGAAAAAGTTATGCCACTCAGAAGTTGACCTTCCTGCTTTCACACCTATAGTTCGGGAGGATGTTGCACCAGCTGCCATTTTTCACAGAAAATGGGCTAGCCACATGGTTATGATGTAAAAGAATCTAGAAGAGTCTATACTGTAACTCTATTTAAGAGTTGATGTAGTCAAACTTAACCACTAGTTGGCTATCAAGTTGTGTTATAACCGCGCCATTAGGAGGAAGAGGCATTCCATTCTTTCAAGAGCATTTTGTTCCAGAGTTGAGCAAAGATAGCCAAGAGAGATAGGAGGTATACCACACAGAGAGGATATGTGCACTGTAGAATACCACAGGCCATAGCATTACTTCTTTGTGCCTACAACCATATTTCCAGACAGAAAAAGAGAGTGAAGCGACCTCACCTTCCACCTGGGTTTTCTCCTGAAATTGTTTCCAAAAGAGCATATCTTGTGTATTATGTGTGTCTGAGCTTATTTTTTAGTTCTCTACTTCTATGCATATTTTTTTTCTTGCATGCACTAAATACAATTAATTTTACAGATTTTAAAGTTTAATAAAATTGTAATAGTGTAGAATCTCATATTTTTAATTTAATATTTTCAGATCTATTATGACGAACTGTCCAGTGGAATACGGATCAACTCAAGACTAACTCTTATCAATTCATACACATGTTATTTTCATAAGATCAACCAACTACACTAAAATTAAAGCACATTAATCTAGGAAATGAAATTACTATTTTACCAAACTGAAATTAACAATTTATTCTAATTGAGCAGAATGGAAATACTATATTAATGGACATAATTAAAAGCCTATGTTATTTCAAATAAAATTCTATGTTATCTTGTAGAATCAAAACTATAAGATACCTTGCAGAATTTGAAAATATATGTCATTAAATAAGTCAAAGGGCTTGATTTTAATAATTTAACCCACTATTCTACCAACAATGAAATTAAAAAAAAAACAAGATCAACTTGAAAAGTAGTGAATGACTAATATTTACAAATTACTGATGTGTGCAATCTTAATGAGAGATAATCCAAGCATGAAATAAATCTGAGACTAAGCTATGAAATAATTCAAACAAACAACTAATGAAGGGAATGTTTTTGTTGTTTTTATCTTATTTGAGCGCTTAGTCCTATGATAATCAAAGTAGTAATGAGTAAAATGAATGCAAAAGAAAAACATATATGAATTATGAAATATTTAAATTATTGCTAACCAAATCAAGACAATTGAAACAACTTCTAAGAAAGAAAGAAAAATCGATTACTATGCTAGCTTACGACTCTTTAGTGGGCCCTCATGTTGAGCACAAGAATGAAAGAACTCAGATCAATGAACCAATAACCAGTGCATTGGAATATAATAGGAACAAAATACTTGTATTTATAAAAACAGAGTCTTGATAGCAATAATTACAAACTTAAATCTCTTAATAATCATCCTTGTCTTCCAGATCGAGGCAATATTTATAACGTCTCTAATCCTTAACAACTAAAGAAATAAACGCCGAAAGGAAAGTTTGTTGATTAACAAGTAAATATTTGAATTGGAATAGGACATCGACTTCTAAGAGAAGAGAAAATCTTGAGAATGATATTTATCAACACATCATCTCCTTGAAATCGGATTCTCACTCGCTTGATACCACGCTCGCCTAGTGATGAAATTTTTTTCCCTCAAATTTTGTGCAAGGATAAACTGTCATAGCCACAGTTGACTTCTAATTTTACCATCAAAATTCTAGAGCTCTGTGATTTTCCAGGTATATGGGATAGGTGGATATCCATATGCTCGACATTTGGCATCCATCCATATATTTTATTCTCCTTCAAGTTCACAGGAACCTGTGTTAGGTCACTAAACTACTAGTGTAGCCCCTTATTGTTATTAGTACAACCCCATTATTGTATTTTTGTGCCCATGTAGTCCCCATATTTTTATTATTGTTCCCCATAGAAGCCCACTATTGTTATTGATGTGCCTTTACAATATTATTGTTATGTAGGCTCTGATTATATTGTGACCCCTTAGACTCCTATATATAGAAAGTAGGTCTTGTCATTTGTATCATTAAAGAATTTTTCATTTGTGTAATGTAAAGTAGGTTTCCCCTTCGAAGAGGCCAATTTTGAAGTCATTGATCTATTTCTTCTTCTATTTTGTGAGTTGGTTGCATAACATTTGGTATCAAAGTTTTGGACTTTAGGGTTTTGCTGCTTCAAACAAGTCATCGTGGAATTTTCACTACAACTTTTTTCTACGAAGCTTTAGAAGCTTAAATTAAAACCCAGTGGAGCCTAAATCTTGGTAAGCCTCGTGTACGAATTTCAAATATTGACTCGCTATCTTTTTGGAGATATGATCTAAGGAAGTTAGGGTCTTTGCAGGCTCCAAAATTCGATCTCAAACAGGTGACCTTGGGAAAATCGTCATAACTTTATCTCTGAGCATCAGATTTAAATTTCGTAAAAAGTGACAGAAATAGGACGGAATGTAGTCTTTTGGGTATCCTTTTCAGGGCCGAAGGTCAAAACAATGACACGTGGAACTATGTACAAGTGATCTCTATTGAATTAATCTATAACCAGGTCATTGTGGGAGATAGGGCGTGTCTTTCTTTAAGAATCCAATATCAATCAAACTTGTGGGGTTGGAAAGAGGACTCAGAGAGCTACCATAGTACTAAATTTCTGACCTTGGAGATCCGAAATTACAAAGTTACAACAGATTCAATAGAAAAAAAAATAAATAAATAAAAATATAAAAAATAAAAAAATAAAATAAAATTAAAAATTAAATTAAATAAATAATGTGTAGTTTTAATATTTGCATAAAGTTTATTTCAAAAAATACTTTGAAGTGATTCAAAGGGCATAGTGAAGCATAATTATAATTAATTGATGCCCCAAAAAAAGAAGATGGAAACACCTAGTAAGCAACCTGAAAGCCCTACTAGGACTCATTAAGAAGAGGAAGAAATGCAACATGATATATCAAATTTACAAGACCAAGTGCAACAAATTTTGCTATTGCAAAAATTAAAGAAAAATGAATTGGAATCCATGATGAATGTTAGGATAAATGGTATAAAAAGGGACATGGGATTTTTTAATGAGGGTTTAAAATCAAACATGGAAGCAATGATGAATGTCAAGATAAGGGGTTGAAGGAAAAATTGGCAAAGTTGCTAAAAGAAAGGTGTCCCAGTGGTGACAAGGAAATCCATGAAAATCATGATGAAGACAAAAGGAACATCAATTATGATTTTAGAGGCTCCAATGTGGGGTTTAAGAACCAACACATTTTGAAGATAAATATGAGTAAGTTTGATGGCAAGGATCCAATAACTTGGATAATACAGATGGAGAAATATTTTGATCTACATGATGTGCAACCATCACAAAAGGTACGTATTGCATATTTATAATTAGAACCCAATCAGTTTGTACGGTATAGAGGGTTTTTTATCATAAACCACTTGTCACCTGGTCAATTTTTATGGAGGAAATGATAGCACATTATGAAAAGACAAAGAGAAACACCTTCTTTAGCCAATTGATAAATCTAAAACAAAACGGTTCAATGAAGGAGCAGATTGAGGACTTCCAAAAATTGAATATAAGGATAAATGATATTCCAGAGGAGCATAGGATTGATGTCTTCATAGGTGATTTAAAGGATAACATCCAAAATGAGGTTCATCTTTGGGAACCTAATTAATTGGAGAAGGCATTATGTTGGCAAGAAAAACTGAAAGCAAAATTATGGCAACAAGGAATTTTACCACTCACAACTATAAATATAGAAGTGTTGTTTCTCCTAACCTTCCACAACCTACAAGGTTGACACCACAACAATAGGAAGAAAAAAGAGAAAAAGGGATTTGTTACAGTTTTGATAGCAAATACACTAAATGTCATAAGTGTGTTGAGAAGAAATTAACTTACATAGATTGGGAAGAGGAAGAAGAAAAGAAACAAGAAACGTCAAAAGAAGAGGATATACACCGAGAACCAACCCAAGAGAAAGAAGAAATGAATTCGACCATATCTTGTAATGCATTGGCAAGAATTACCACTCCTCAAACTCTCAAGATAGAAGGACATATCAAGAAGAAAAAGGTAATGGTGTTGATTTATTCGGATAGTACCCATAATTTTATTCATTGTAAGGTAGCCAAGGAATTGAATTGCTTCCTACAACTAGCACCAGTTTCAAGTGATAGTTGCAAATGGAGGAACCATAAATTGCTTTGGAAAGTGCCATACTATCAAGTTATTGATGGGAAAACATGTATTGAATAGTCCAATGATTTCCATTCTAATCGGTGGTGTTGATGTTGTACTAGGAGTCCAATGGTTATAATCTTTGGGTACGATAGCTTTTAATTTTCAAGAACTTTTCTTGAAATTTTTTTGGGAAGGAAAGGAAGTTGAATTAAAGGGTATCGCATGGAAACCAAGAAACATAATCAGCTCTAATGGCATGAAAAATCTTCTAAAGAAAGAACAACATGGCATAGTTGCACAATTATGTTCACTAGAGGTTCAAATAGTGAAATCATCTATTTCTCCATATCTCCAAAAAGTCTTGGAAAATCATTCTAAGGTTCAAGCAGTGGAAGATCAGATCGAACATCAACGACAAGTTCTCCAACTCTTAAAGGATAACCTCACATTGGCACGGAATCGAATGAAACAACAGGCAGATTAACGTCACAGCAAAAGAAGTTTTGATGTAGGCGACTGGGTAATTTTACGGCTACAACCATACAAACAAATGTCCCTCAAGCAAGCTAAGAAGGATAATAAATTATCACCGAAGTACTATGGTCCTTATAAGGTGTTGCAGAAGATTGGTACTGTGACATACACATTGGAGCTTCCTGTATCTTCCTGAGCACACCCAATTCTCGATGTTTCATGCCTAAAGAAGGTTATAGGTGACAAGATCTTAGTTTAAAAAATATTATCGGAACTTGACGAGGAAGAAAAACCATATTAGAACCTGAAGCAGTCACAAAAACAAGAACCCAATAGCTACGAAATCGATCAATTTCAGAGTATCTCATCAAGTGGAAGGACTTACCCACTAAAGATTCCACATGGGAGGATGAGAATTTTATACATAAGCATTCATAACTACTCAAGCGTTGAGGACAACACTTTTTTGAAGGAGAAGGGTATCTTAGGTTCCTATACTACTAGTGTTTCCCCTTATTGTTATTAGTGCAACCCCATTATTGTATTGTTGTTCCCGTGTAGTCCCCATATTGTTATTATTGTGCCCCATAGAAGCCCAGTATTGTTATTATTGTGCCCCATAGAAGCCCAATATTGTTATTGTTGTGCCCTTAAAATATTATTGTTATGTAGGCTTTGGTTATATTGTGACCCCTTAGACTCTTATATATAGAAAGGGGATCTTGTCATTTGTATCATCCAGGAATTGTTCATTTGTGTAATGTAAAGGAGGTTTCTCACTCGAACATGCTAATTTTGAAGTCGTTGATCTATTTCTTCTTCTATTATGTGAGTTGATTGCATAACAACCTCTCTAAGCATGGTTTGAGCTATAGAAAGATTGATTAGCTACAAAATTTGTACATTTCGGTAACCATAGAAATGTTTTAATTAAATTTCACAAAGAAACTATTTATTAAAAGCTATGAATGAATGATACCTTTTATTATGCATAAGCATGTCCTAGATGACCTTATAGCTTGGAAACGTAGAAAAAATATATATGAAAAAGATGGAGATGGTGGTAAAAGGATGTCAAAAAGAGGACAATTAAAGACCTCAACACTTCTTACAGTTATTCGCTAGCTGAGATTGAATTATTGAAGGCCATTTAAGGTTTTTTGCATCACTGTTTCCAATCACAAAATAATTTATGAATCTAGCCCAAATGTTGATTGTAGTTAGATGGAAATTTGGGCATGTTACAAGCCTATTTTGAGGCCTTATCCGCATTCTGTCTAAGGAATTTGGCCATCCTGAGGCCATAATCGACCTACTCTTCAGGAGTTTCTGAAGGATGGTTTGAGGCTTCATCCAGACCTATATTTGAAATATATTTCCATCATAATACAATACTCTTGAAGTGGTTCTAATTTGAGTAGATCATATCCCCCTTACAAATCGTGTTTAAGCCTCATTTCGAATCTAAGTTGAGGCCCCATTTGAAATTTTATTTCAAGGTATTATCATAATCTATTTGAGACTATTCTGGTCATGTTCAAGAAACACTTGAAGAGGAAATTAAAAGGAAATTTGAAGAAGGTTAAATCATTTTGAAGTGTATATCTTGGAGAAAACATTGATATCGATTCATAGCAGAATTTGAGCGCATCCTTTGATATTATGGAGAAGACCTTGAAGAACCTTGGAGCAGGCTTGTTGAAGCAAACTAAGAAACCCTTATTTGAAGTAGACCTAAAGCAGACTCGAAGCAGATCTTGATAATATTTTGGAGGAGTTACATGTATTTGTGATATGACTTGCAGTAGAACTTAGAGACTTTGGAACAAACTTTGGAGACCTCTTGAAGTAGATTTGGAGCCCTTTGGTGCAAATTGTTTACAAGCCTTTGGAGAAATATTGGAGCCTTTTGGAGTAGACTTTGGAATAGCCTATTGGAGCATTCTTATTGTTGAGGTCCCTTGTAGCATCCATTTTTAAGCATACACTTGAAGACTCATTGTTGCAAATCTAAAGAGACTTGGAACACACTTTTTGGAAAAAGATTGAAGCCACTTGGATGATACTTTCGAAGCAGTGTATTTTTAAAGGTTGGAGCCTTGTGAGAGACCATGTTGGAGCCTATATTTATAATTGAGGATTGGAGTCCTCCTTCAAGGTTGGAGCCTTGTGAGAGACTAGGTTAGAGCCTGGATTTAAAATTGAGGACTGGAGTCCTAATTCAAGGTTGGAGCCTTAAAGAAGTTGAAACTTTTGTTTTACAGGTTGGAGCCTAATTTTTTGTGAAAGATGATTAGAGTCCTCACTAATTTTGTTAATAAAAGTATTTTCTTATTCTACTTCTTGTGTTTCTGGTTTAATTTGTGTTAAAATCTTAACTGGCATAATATAATAATTGAAAGAAATGGTGATTCAGCCCCCTTCTCAATATTTCTGACATTTGGAAACAGAGTGAGTTCCTTTTAAGAATAGCCTAATATCTAGAAGGTAGATCCTAGGAACACAAATGACAAAGAGAATAAGGAAAGGATTCAAGCCTTCTGAAGATATCTTCTCCTTAGTCATGAAATCAAAGGTAAATCAGGTTGGTAAAGCTTCATTGTTCGATGGAACAATTTATGTGTCATGGAGCAACATAATGGAGTAATTTGGAGTAGTATGATCCGGATTATCCATGGTATTATGTTCATTATGCTGACGTTTCAAACCCCAAAGGGGGTCCATCATCATGACCGAAAAGATAGATTATGAATGATAGTTTGAGAGAAGAAACCTCCAACTAGCTAAAGAATGATGAATTTTAGTAGAAGCCAACCAATTCAAAGAGTAACCTACATATATAAATTATTCAATTTTTATTTTAGTTTTTAATTATTTTAATTTTAATTTATTTTAGTTTTAATTATTTTAATTTTTAATTTTGATATTTAGTTTTTATATAATTGATTTTAATTAACCTAATTGGTGTATAAAACAAATTAAATGAGATAATTGGATAGATTAAAAAAATTGTAATAAGTTTATTTTACATAATATGATATTGTTAGTTTCTAACTAATTTCTATTTATTATTATAATTGGGTTTTTAACTTTGATATAATTAATTTATGATTTTTACGTTAATTTTAAAACTATTAAAACTATAATAAGTTTTTATGTTTTATAATTTATAACTATTAAAACTTAGTTAATTCTAAAACCATTAAACTATAATTTTCTATTTTTTATATTAGTTATCTAGATTAATTTTATTTATTTATAGATAATTAAAACCCTAAGTATCTAATTAATAAAGAAGTAAATTATTCAAAATTTTCTCTGAAATTGTTAATTTCTAAAACTATTGTTACTATAATCTATAGTCACTAGAGTAAATTTTATTTTGTTATGTTGGTTATTGTTAATAATAATCATTTTTTTAAAGATAAATGGTTACTATGTCAAATAAACAATTATTAATTCCTAAAAAAAATCACTAAGGCAACTTTTAATTAAGACAACTATTAATTAAGGAATGGGGAGGGAGAAACCAATGATACTACGCCTCAAAAGATCTAGAGTGATTTATCTGTGTAATCAGTGGGAGCCAGTTTCCACTAATCTCACTCCCATTGCCCCTGTTGAGGTTCTGAGGAAATTTCATAATTTCGATAGCCTCTCTGATTTTCCTCTTAAAAAAATGATTATTACTAACAATAACCAACATAAGAAAATAAAATTTACTCTAGTGATTATAGATTATAGTATCAATAGTTTTAAAAATTAACAATTTCAGAGAAAAAATTTGAATAATTTACTTCTTTATTAATTAGATACTTAGGATTTTAATTATCTATAAATAAATAAAATTAATATAGATAACTAATATAAAAAAATAGAAAATTATAGTTTAATGGTTTTAGAATTAACTAAGTTTTAGTAGTATAAATTATAATTGCTTGTTGATTTTGGTTTTTTTTTTTATTGAGACCTGAAGCGCTGCCATGAAGCCCTAGCCTACGCTTCGGCGCCTCTGTGCCCTTGATCCCTCTGCTTTGCGGCTCATGGCTTTGGGCCCTCTACCCTCCTGCATTGTCCCTGCATTCCCCTCTTGAATTCCTGCATCTCTGTGCGCTCGTCCACTGCTGGGCGGGGCTAGTAAGCCGAGCTCGCCCCCATTGAGGTCCCGAGCTTGCCCTAGGCAGGCTCTCCCCCCCCCCCCCCGCCTTCTTCTGCTGAAGCCTTCTCTCAGCTCTTGGCCGATTTGTCGCAGAAGAAAAAGAGTGAAGCAACCAAGTTTGTCAAGAGGCTTGAAGACATTCCTGAAATTTCCCTGTTGCAAGAGACTCCGATTTAAGTTGCCCTCTCCTTGGCTGAGCGGGCTCTCATTGGCCAGTTCACCAGTTTATGGCCTTCTCCTAAGACCACTGAGACCTGGGTCAACAAGAACTGGGATCCTCTGATCAAGGGCAGTGTCACCTCTTATTTCTTAGGACGAGGGTTCTTCCTCTTCGAGTTCACCTCAAAGGATGACAAGGACCTGATCTTTCAGAATGGCCCCTATTTCATGGGCCTCCAGGGCCTGTATCTCAATAGATGGATGTTAAATTTCAACCCTGCAGTCGATGTTCCCACGGCTATCCCTGTGTGGGTCAGACTCCCTAACCTTCTAGTGCATTGTTGGAACTGGGACTCGTTGAAGCACATCAGAAACGCCCTTGGGAAATTCATAGATCAGGCAAACAGAAAAGATCAATATGATTGTGCCCATATCTGCGTAGAAGTAGATCTAGAGGTGGGTCTCCTAGAAGCCATCAAAATCAAAGTAGGAAACTGAACTCATTTGCAGAAGCTAGATTATGAGCAATTGCCTTTCAAATGTCGAAAGTGCCAATGTGGAACTAGACAAGGGTAAAGAAGAAGGTTGGAACCAGGTCAAGCACGCCAGGAAAACCCAAAAGCAGGTTGGTCCAAACGGAAGAGGTCCCCTTTAGGCCCCTCCTCAACAACCCCATTCCAGAATGGATCAAGAAAATAAATTTGCCCCTCTAAGCTCGCAAATAGAGGAACCACAAGATCGAGACAACCAAAAATCAACCCCACCCTCTAAAGGTACCCCTTCTTCTCCCAAAGGGGCAAGCCTTGCTAAGAGTTCCAAAGGAAATACTGTTGAAGTAGAGGAAGATGAGCATGAATCGGATGGCTCAGAGGAAGAAGGGGAAATAGGAGAATCCCAAGCTTCGATAAGGAGATCCACAAGAGGCCGCAAAAAAGATCAAGAAAAAAGAGAGTAGGAAACTTTCAAAGATAAGCTCCAAGGAAGCCAGCCAACCCTTGAGAAGTTGTTAACACCAAAAACAAAGATGACGAGCAACCAGCCCCAAGGCTCCAAGGGAGCCAACCAGAAATACAAATGATGAAGATAGTCTCCCGAAATTGTAGAGGTATGGGGAGCATAATCAAAGAAGAAGCCATAAGAAGTTTAATAAGAATAGAAGCTCCTAACATACTCCTCATCCAAGAGACCAAGCTGGAAGACTCTGTCTTCCTTCAGGCTAGTAAGAAACTCTGGAACAAATGTGAGGCGAAAGCAATCTCTGCTCATGGGGCTTCCGGTGGGTTGGGCACTCTTTGGAATGCTAGCAAAGTCTCAGTCGTTTCTGAGACCCTCAACACTCACTGACTGCTCTTAAAATTGCAGCGTCTAGACTCAAAAGAGATTATTAGTCTCTTCAACGTGTACATCCCTGTGAATGCTAGGGGAAAGAAGCCCTGGTGGGAATCCATAAGAAACCAAGCAGTTCTCATTAATCTAGAGAGTACCATCATTGCATGAGATCTAAACCTCACTTTCTTATCAGCAGACAAGAGATGGGGCAACATTGTTCGAGATCCGCCAAGGGAATGGGCAGAGGACCTTATGCATGACTAGGATCTGTTGGACATCAAGCCAATCTCTAGTAAGTATACTTGTTCTAATAAAAGAATTGGTCTTGGCCACATTGCTGCCAGATTGGACAGATTCTTACTTTAAAGTTCTTTTCTTTTGCTTGGATTAGAGGCTAGAGTTCATATTCTCCCATGCAACACTTCTGATTATAAACCCATCAAGCTGGAACTGGTGTTTTAGCTTGACCTCGGACCAATTCCCTTCAGATTTAGCCTGCTCTAGTCTAAGGAATCAGACTTCACGCAATTAGTTAAGGGCATCTGGATGCAGCCGGTCAAAGGCTCACCCTTTTTCGTCTAGGAGGGGAAGCTCAGAAGAGTGAAAAGGGCTTTGAAAAGTTGGGCCAAATCTCTGCCCAATCCAGCCAATGAAAGAAAAAAAATCCAATGCACTCTGGAAAATCATCATCTCCATGCTGAAACAATTGACATAACAAAAGAGATTCTAGACAAAGAAGCCTAGCTCCAGCAAAACTATCACAAGGCTTGTCTAGTTGAGGAAGAGTACTGGAGACTTAAGTCTCATAGCCTTTGGCTCAAACCAGGTGACAGGAACTCTTCCTTTTTCCACAAACAAGCTCAGGCAAGGAAATATTCCAACTCCATTTCCAAAATCAAAGATGGCCCCATCATTCACAAAGACAACAAAAGCATAAAAAAAACTGCCTCCCTTCACTTTAAAAACCTGTATAGTGAAGATATAAATCTGGATTAAAAATCTGATATGATGGGTGTGGTCCCCTCCCTAATTACTAATGAAATGAATCACCTTCTTGAAGCTAAAGTCACCAAGAACGAAGTCAAGGATGCCCTCTTTTCCATGGACCGAGACAAAGCCCCTGGGCTGGATGGCTTTTCAGCAAGATTTCTCCAATAATGCTAGTCAATTGTGGAAAAAGATTTGTACAAAATGGTTATTAAGTCCCAAGCTTGCCAGAAAATAGGAGGCAGCACAAACTCTACTTTTCTTGCTCGCATCCCCAAAGAGAAAGGAGCCAACACCTTCAACAGGTTTCGCCCGATTTCACTATGTAATATTGGCTACAAACTGATTACCAAAGTCATCGCTAATAGACTCAAGCTCATTCTCCCCAAAGTCATTCCGGAAAGCCAAGGAGGATTCATTCAAGGTAGACACATAGTGGACAATTTCATTTTGGTCCAAGACACAATTCACTCAAGCCTGAGTGGCAATGAAAAAGGTATGGTTTTAAAACTTGATTTAACAAATGCTTTTGATAGAGTTAAGCATAGTTTTCTGCTGAAAGTCTTACATAAGCTTGGATTTGGTGAGAAATTTATAAATTGGATTCGGGCCTGCATTTTGGAGCCTTGGATTGCTCCATTAGTAAATGGTAGAATTGCTGACTTCTTCAAAGCCATGAGAGGGCTCAGGCAGGGGTGCCCTCTCTCACCCCTTCTATTTGTTCTTCAAGCTCCTCAATTTTTATTTAGATAAAAAAATGATGGATTAGGAAATTGTTGGGCTTTGTATAGCAAGAGGTGTTAAAAACATAAATCATACCCTCTTTGCTGATGACACCTTGTTATTGGGAGCTGCCTCAGTGGTTATAGCCTCCATATTTAAAGGAATTCTAGACAAATTTTGTTTGGTTTTGGGAAGTAGACTAAACAATGGAAAATGCCATATCTATTGTTGGAATACCACTTCCAGCTTGTTCAATTCCATTCCCAGAACCTTTGGTTTCGCAGCCTCCTCAAACTGGACTTCCTTCAAGTACTTAGGCCTACCTGTATTTCTTAAAAGAGCCTTCAGCAGAGATTGGATCCCTCAATTGGAGAAATTCAAGAACAAGTTGCTTGCCTAGGGATTTTCCTGGCTTAACATTGCTGGTAAATCTATTCTCATAAAATCAATCCTTAATAGTCTTCCCTTATTTCAATTTTCTGTCCTTCTCGCTCCCACTGGCATCCTCAGAAAAATGGAGGAGATCATTTGAAATTTTTTTGGAAGGGGGGCAAGCAAAATGAGAATAATATTCTGTTAGTCAACTGGGAATCCATCTCCAAACCGCTCTTGGAAGGAGGCTTGAACTTCAAAAATCTTGGATATCATAATATTGTAATGGGAGCTAATGCTCATCTAGAGAATTATTGTACCTAACCCTGGCTGGGCACAATTAGCTCTTTGGAAAAATACTTCAAAGGCCAGCGCTCCCGCTGTCTAGATCACCCACTGTCGCTCCCTAATTCGCCCTTTCTGAAGCTCTGCAACAAAGCCTATTCGCTTATTAACGCTCATGCCTATTGGATTCTCGGCAATGGAAAAATGATCAACCTTTGGACAGACAAAATTATGAACAATGAGTAGCTGGGAGACTGTTGCTCTCTCCAAGCGATGCACAGATGGATGAATGATGCTGGATTGTGTTCCCTGTGGGACATTTGAGTCTGGCAGGACTCGCGCTGGGTTGGCTGGAACCTTGAAACACCCCCAGATTTGTCTGTGGAACGAGAGGTCCTGCTCTCCAAGCTTCACGGATTGGCTCCAACGTGCATGCAAAGCGAGGATTCAAGAGGTTGGGGTGTGCAGGCTAGTGGTTATTCCGTTGCTCAAGGATATGCCAAGTTGTGTGAGCGCCCCCATGCGGCCACAAATCCAGAGCCGTGGAAAGGGATATGGCATTATCCCTCCTTACCAAAAATCGACTTCTTCCACTTGCTGTTATGCCACTCCAAAATTTTGACAAATGATAATCTTCAGAAGCAAGGTTTTCACGAAACTTCAAGGTGCAGACTTTGCAAGGTAAACCAGGAAAGCATTTCTCATCTAATGCTTGAATGTTCTTTCACTTTGCATATTTGGATTGAGCTACTGGAACCTTTGAGTTCCAGCTTCACCTTGCCTTTCTTCATTCCTGATTTTTTTGATAAATGGCTGCAAAGGTATCCTGGTCCTCCTCCAAAAAACAAAATTATCAGAGCTACTTGGTATTTTATCCCTAAAATTATCTGTTGGCAGGTTTGGCTTGAGTGAAACAGAAGGATTTTCAGAAACTGTGAACATGACGCCAATCTAGTGGTAGTTAAAATTAAATGCCAGTTAAAATAGTGCCTGAGAGACCATAAAGATGACTTAAGTCTCAGCCAACAAGATATAAATTGGGGTTCCTCTCTTGATCTTCAGTTCCAAAAAATTGCAAAGAGTATCTCCCTCCCAAAAGTATGGCAAATAAGGGCTACAGCAGAAGAGTTCCAGGGATGGATTGCAAACCATCAGAGACACTTTCTATTTTTTGATGGGGCTGCAAAGGGAAATCCTGGAAGAGCTGGAGCTGGAGGAGTCATTTTGAATCCAGCTGGCTTTAGGATCCACAATTTTGCCTAGGGTTTGGGCATCGCTTCCAGCATTCAAGCTAAGGCTTTGGCTCTTTTCCAAGGACTCAATATTCTGAAAGTGCTTAACATCAGGGAGGCTAATGTTATTGGAGACTCAGGTTATCATTAACACTATGGTGACTCATTCTAAGCCAATGGACCTAAGGCTAGCAAGGCTGATTCACAGAATTACAGACCTTGGAGACTCTTTCCAGAATTTGAATTTCTATCACGTGTTGAGAGCCAATAATAAGGAGGCGGACACCGAAGCTAACAAAGCAGATCTTCTTACGGCTGGAGCCCTTCTCAGAGGCGAATAGGAAATATGAGAACCAATTCCTTAATTTAGAAATCTGTCATGTTTTATTGCCTACTGTTAAATCAATTTGTTTGTATCCACAATCTTGGGAAAATCTCGGAAATTGACCGCATAGTAGCAGCTAAAAAGAGATGTGAGCTAAACATAAATGTCACGATCTTGCAAGGTTGTACGACACTTTTGGAATTAGACTCACCTTTTGTAATATGCTCTTTGGCATTAAGGCCAAGTTTCTAATATATCCACTACCCATTTTTGTAAAAAAAAAAGAAGTTATAATTTATAAAATATAAAAACTTATTATAGTTTTAATAGTTTTAAAATTAACTAAGTTTTAATAAGTAAAAATCATAAATTAAAATTAAATTAAATTAAAATACACTAATTATATTAAAGTTAAAAAAACTAATTATAATAATAAATAGAAATTAGTTAGAAACTAATCATATAATATTATGTAAAAAAACTATATTATAATATTTTATTTATCCATTATCTCATTTACTTAGTTTTATAAACCAATTAGGTTAATTTAAAATCAATTATATAAAATTTAAAATTAAATAATTTAAAACTAAAATAAATTAAAATTAAAATAAATAAAAACTAAACAAAATTGAATAATTCATATATGTAGGTTACTCTTTGAATTGGTCGGCCTCTATTAAAATCCATCATTCTTTAGGTTTATATATATTCTGGTCAGAGGTTTCTTCTCTCAAACTATCATTCATAATCTATCATTTTCGGTCTTGATGATGGACCCCCTTTGGGGTTTAAAACGTCGACATAATGAACATAATACTGTGGATAATCCGGATCATACTACTCTAAATAACCACCACGGAAGCTTAAAGTCTAACATAATGGAGTAATGTTTGATGGTTTTAGGATATGAGGGATGGGAATTCGTTGTTATTAGAAACATATATATAGAGTCAAAAGAACATAATATAAATGTGAAGAATAAATCTTGAGCAGTCTATCAAATTATGTAAAAAGCAAGGTGGGTCAATGTTCTTCGGATAAAAAAAGCTATAAAAACTCTATGGAGAATCTGGATTTGTTCTTGTTGAATCAAAACTAGAGTATGTGGAACAAGAGCACAAGGATGATCATGAATCAAAAGAAATAGATGAAGGCACCAAAAACATGAAATAAAATGAGAATGAAAAAGACATTGAAGTAAAGGCTAAAGTAAACCTTGAAGTAGATCTTATGGCTGCCCTAGAAGAAATAAATTGATTGAGAAAAGAAACTCAAGAACTTAAGAAGCAGTTAGAAAATGTTGAAGCAAAGAATCATGACATTGACGATACAAAGGAATATGTCATCCCTTTGAAATTTCAATGAGAAGAAGCAAAAAGAGAAGAAGAAGTGATGAAGATTCAGTTGATGAAGAAAGAAGAATATTGTGAGGGGCTTGAAGAAGAGGTTGTTTTCTTGAGGAATGAATTTGAAAAGCTCAATAAGAAATTGAAAAGTTATCAAATATTGGATGGTATTCTAAATTATCAAATATCACCATTTGACAAATCCGGTCTTGGCTATATAATTGAGACTTCATTCAAAGATGATGAAAGCCCTAAGTCACCTAAAAGAAAGATAAAACTTATGAGATATATCCTTTAGAGCTCCAACCCCAGTTAAAGGAAGAAAGGAAATCAAGATGAGTTTGGAAGAACCACTTCACCAAGAAAATATGCAGATGATCTCAATGGATTCATACACAATGCAAGAAGAAATGAATATCATCATAAGTCAGAGCCTCCTCCAAGGTAGTACAAATTCAAAATATCATCAAGGGAATGCTACTCATCCACGTACATAAGGATATTCTCCAATTATTGTTATTTTTCCACTAATTTCGGTCACAAAGCTAGAGATTGTAGAGCATACTACAAGAATGACTGCAAAGGTTACTAACAAAACCCTAGAAGTAGGTTTGCAGTCAAATAAGAGAGAATTTATAATGGTTATGATAGTAGAAATTACAACTCAGTTTCTCCATTTTTCAAGTTCAATATAGAATGTTATCAATGTCACAATTTTGGTCATATAACACAACACTGTAAAAGTGGCATGAAGTGGGTTCCTAAGCAAATCAAAGAGCATAAGTTATCTGAAAATTCTTCCAAATTCTGGAGAAGAAAACAAGTAGAGCCAAAGATATAAAACCATGAGTTAGCTCTTCATGTTTAGGGTTCAAGTTTGAATTACAGAAGCTCATCACTATTATGTAACCTTGCAATGATGGAATAATTCCAAATGGGTGTTATTCTTATCAATAATAATGATTATCTTAATATGGAGACATAGTGGCATGGGCTCAGATTTGTTTGGATTCTATGTTAAATCTTCTTGTGCTCCTCTTACCATGACACACATCCTATCATTTGCAAACAATCATGATTTTACTACCATGTGTTACCCCTACTTATTAGTTTAATGGGTATTCTAATTACAACATTGTTTGGTACAGACTTATTTGAAATCAAGGATATTAAGGATTTTAAACCTACTCTGAAACAAAACAAAACAAAACAACAATAATAATAATAGACATCTTTGAACAGATATGGATTGGTTCCAAAGCTTCACAGGTATTGAAAGAATGAATTTTGTCGTATTGTTTACATCATCTCAAAATCTATGGATTATGCTCATTGGAAGCTAGCAAAAATAATGGTATAATTATGTAGCTTAAATCGATAACATGACATCGATAATTGTACTCAACATTTCTTAATAGTGAAATGGCTCATTCTTTAGTTGATGGTTCAACTCTCGGTCCTCTAATGGTATTGAAAAAAGTTATGTGACCGTCTTGGACTATTGACCAAAAAAGGGCAACTGATGACATAGCAGAAGGAATGGAATCTATAATTAAAGTATAGGTATTGTTGAGGAAGACAATGATGTAGTTTGAAATAATTGGAAAGTAATTAGATGAGATTATCATGGAAGAGATGGATATACAAATGAAGCTACCAGTTACATGATCTTGGATGAAAGGCACATCATAAAAAATCCCAATATTCAATGTGTCACAAACCTTCAAAATATTCCTAGTGCCTATTATGGTCAATAGCATGCCCATTCAAAACAACCAAAAATAAATGTGGGATTTATTTGACTTTTGTTTCCTAGAACTACAAGGAGATAAAAAGGATTTCAAGATAAGTGATGTTGATAATAGCATGACAACAGGAAAAAAATAAAAATTCAAAGCATAAGCCCAAGAGGAGCTCAAGACGGTTATAGTGACTGAAATGAAGGAGATAATATAGACAAGAGGAGCACATGTCAAGAAGTGTTGTAAATACATAATCAATGGCAAAGATAGTGTTAGGTGAGGCACCCCATTTTCCATTGATGTCAAATGGGGAGATAAGAACAAAATGGGGATAATTGGAAGGATTATTGTCATCAATGACAAAGGGGGGAGATTGTTGAGATATTTCCATTGATGTCAAAGAGCCATGGTCCAAGTCAGATGATTGAAAGGTTTTCATATTGCTAGTGAGTTGTGTCAAAATGTTAGTGAGATGTAAGAGGATCTAGCTTTTGTTCTGGATGTAACACATTCTTGGTTAATTTCATATTTATCACCATTCTCCCAAATGAAGGTTGAAGGTTAGATTTATTTAGTGTATGCTATATTTTTTAAGTGCAAGAGGCTCTCCATTTCCAATAATATATATAAGACAACAAAAGCTAAAGAGTTTATAGTTTTGAGAAAGAGGAACTCACCATGGCACTGGATGAGCAAACAAACAAGCTCTTTAGAATCCAATGAATCGTTGTTTAGATGCTAAATGACAAAAATATTTCATAGAGACCAAAGTGGGAATAAAGACCATGTGGAATGCATGAAATCTGAGAGTGTGTTTCAAGCTATATTGGTGATATAGCATGCCTTGATACCTTTTTGCAAGACAAAATTTCCAAGTGTTCTTGGAAATTTTCATTTGGAAATTTACCAGACATGTACATGCTATGTCAATGATAAGTTCCCAACGATTAGAATCCTTGTAGCAAGAGAATGTCCATTGAACTAAAGATAAGCACCTCCAATTATCACATTTTACAACCTAAAAATAAAACAGGGTAAAGTCCAAAATATCTAAAAGGTGATGCACCCAGAATCATTGTTGTGCATTGATTTAATAGAAAGAGATAGTGCTTGAAATCTTTTAGGAAGAATCCTCTCAAGATACAAATATATATCCTATAGGATCCTACGTGAAATTTTCAAAAGATCAGTATTATTTGTTTAGGTTGGTTTTATTAACAGACATGTCTCTTCGAAGTGTTATGTCAACCTCATTATAAGCTTGACCAACTCCTATAAATACACCAATTGTTGGAAAATATTGTTAGAAAATTATATATTACAAAGCAATGGAACACATAGAATATTACAAAAATATAAACACAGAAAATGCATAAAACCAGAGAAACATAGATATATGTGGTTCACCCAGTTTGGGTTTTGTCCACCCCGAACAGCCAGTGCTTCATTTCTATTATCCAGCAAAATGAAGAGACACAACCTACAGCAGATCCGATGTAATATCCTATGTTTTCTCTCACAGTCTCACCTCTTTGTTTCTCGCTCGGAGAATACACATCTATTACACAGACTCAATACAATGCCCTCATCCAAAGAGAGGGGTTGCCTTCTAGGGCAAAAAACCCTAAACTAAACATAAGTTCTACCATTAGATCATCTGCCAGATTGACTAGAAATTACTATACTTTTACAAGGAAATTTTACATCTGTTTTTAGCTTTGGGGGCACTGCCCTCGAAACCCCTGCCGGGGGACCGCTGGCCCTCAGACCCCCCAGCCAAGGGGGATCGGCTCCCTCGAACCCCTGTGGGGGGGATAATTCCCCCCCGTGTGGAGGGGGGTTCAAACTTCCTGGGGTATACATTCGGCTGAAACAAAGACCTCTAAACAATCATGCTCCATACTCAACAATCTCCCACTTGGAGGATGATTGTAGCAACTCCATCGCTGCTTCATTTATTGTACAATGACTCCTCTTTGGACCTAGTTGTTTATCATCCTCATCGTCATCCTTGAAGACCAATTGAAACTGAGCATGTTCTCATTTTCTCTGTGGTTACAACTTTTGTTAGCATATCTGCAGGATTCTGGCTAGTGTGTATCTATTCCAGCTTCAACTCTCCATCTTCCAACACTAATCGTATGAAATGGTACTTGAGCTGTATGCGTTTAGTCCTGGAATGAAATGTTGAGTTCTTTGCAAGATGAATGCCACTTGGCTATCATTGTATAACGTGCCCATATCATGCTCCTTACCCAATTCACCCATAAACCTTTGTAACCAAATCATTTCTTTACTAGCCTCTGTAGCAGCAACATACTCTACTTTTGTTGTTGAAAGTGCAACAACACTTGGATTTTTGAAACCCAACTG
>APFE030787568.1:0-24111 GCA_000404065.3 Pinus taeda
ATCTGATTTTTATGGTATATATCAGTTCATTCCACATATTAAAGGCTATTGAGTTTGATTTTCAGATCCATTATTATCTATTTAATTTCAAAAATAAAATATGTGGAGTATAGCTAGATCCCAACTCTCCATTAGAGTCATCGTAGAAGTGATCTTGAATGTATATCCTAATTATCCATTGTAATATTGTGGATCTCTAAGAAGATCAGCATTGGAACATGGATCTCTACATTGGACCGAGGGAAAATCTTCACATTTTGCTAGCGATAAAAAAATTCCAGTTCAAATCTACAGGATAAGCCACTTGTAATTTTGAATTCAATTACATACATTATGGAGTATATCAGAGGATCGAGATCCACTGCTTGTAAGTGTTCCACATCGATAGTTCTAAGTATTTGAGATCTAACAAATCTACCATCTATCGTCTAGGAGATTGGAAGATCAAAGAAATCCTTATTTATTGGCACAAAATCTATTCAAATTATATCAAAATCTGCTCAAAATTAGTGCTAGAGCCAATGGTGGAAAATCTTTAAACGTCTCTGCAACACAACATTTATATGGCTGTTGTGGCTTGAAGATAGTTGCATGTGGCAATTTTGACTTTTTCCAATAATCTTCAGATGGTGAACCACACAATTTAAAAATTTTGTGCAGTTTTTCTACCTCTGTTCTTCCCGCTATCAAGGGCCTCCAACTCAGCTAATTCTGATTTCCTTTCAGTTACCTTTGAAGCTATAACACGCAGATACTTAGCACGAAAGGAACCTAGTGTGCGTGCCCAGTCCTTTCCTCTATTTTGTGTAAAAGCTACACGTGCAGCCTTAAATACAACTTCAACATCTTCTACAGTCACAACTGGTATTTCACCTATGGTTTCTTCAGTGGTGGGATTAGAATTGGCATTGGGAAGGAATTCCCCATCTAGCCATAGATGATGAGAACAAATAGGATGATGTTGTTGATGTTGATGTTGATGATAGTGCTGTTTCTTTTCAGCATTTTCTGACAACAATGAAACTGGGTCAGCACCATTAATCTATTTTCCTCTCAATTTAGTCCTATAATCCCCCTCGTGTCCATTCTTGGCATCAATTCCTTGGTCCATGATAGCGGGGGCTACCAACTTCCGAGAAGCCATAGAAGAAGATTGGCTATTGGAGGGTGCCCCCTTCTCTATAGAGCTCTTTGCATAATCTGTGGCCCTCGCAGAGGGTTTGTCGCAAACGCACCCCATTAGAATAATTACAAAAGAGAGATAGAAGTAATTTATGGTTGAAGTGATTTCATGATTTTTTTAAGTTTAAAAAATATTGAAAGGAAAATTTTATTATTGGAGAGAGGGTTTTTTTAGATAAGAAATGTTGGTAAATTTTGTTTTTGGAGAAATAAGTGTTTTGTATTTTGGAGTGATACGTTTTGGAGAGATAAGGAGTATCTGTAATTCTTTATGTAATGAGTGATTTTGTGAAGTCATAAGATGCATATTCAGTATTTGGAGCAATGAGTGAATTTTTTTAAGAGAAAGTCATTGTCGTAATTCAAAGTCATGTTTTACTTTGAGAGCGATTAATTTAGTGCAGGCAGTTTTTTGAAGACAATTTGCTTACAAGTGTGACATTCTCAATGAAAAGTTTACACTACAAAGTTGTGACATTGAAGAATGATGTACTCCAGTAATTAATAAAATCATAATTCTTGTGGTGCTTGTGTCCTAGATCTGCCTGAAATTGAAAAAGGGGATATTAGGTACACCGTGTGTAATGATTGTGTGTGCATGACTTATGTTCAGATTATCAAAATTCTATTTTTGTATTATGCTTAAACAACTACATGCACATAAGCAAGCTTAAGTATAAGAACGCTTAATCAAGCTCCTGTGACCAAGCTTAAAGTACACAAGCACAAAGCGTCACATCATCAACTTAATAAGATGATCTTCCAGGCAAGCACATTTCACATCATGTAATCAAATAAATCAAGTTATGGATGCTACAAAATCAAGCATTTCAAGCCAAGACGACATCAACATTATCAACACTTTTTGTATCACTTGCAAATAAACATTTTTTAATTGAATTGTACAGGTCCATTCTCGGTTGTAACCGACACCCTAATTTGAATTGTTAAGGTGAATACATTAAGTCAAGTAAGTCTTCAACTGAGTCATCAAGATTGAACTTTTCATTTGTCTCTTGGGTGCATTTTCAACAGTGTTCGACACCCTTCCTTTTTTTCAGCACATTCAATGAGTACATTCAAGAAAGCACAAAGTGTCAGTAATCAATCAAGCAAGTTAAAGCAAGCCATCTAGCAAGCAATCATCATCAAACAAGTGTGAATTCTAGTGAGCATCAAATCAAGATAGTGTTTAACACAAGTGTATTAAACAACAAAGCAAGTGAGTGTGTCATTCAAACCAATCATCAAGCGAGCGTGAAAGCAAGCAAGTGTGAGTTTAAACAATCAATTGTTAAAACAAGTTCAGGCGATTGTGCAACAATCAACCAAACATCAAGCAAGTGAGTTCTGAAAATCCAACAAGTATTAAAAGCAAGCGAGCGTGAGTTCCAACAAGTTCACATGGCGAAAAGAATTCAGTTGTTAAATATTCTTAACAATTTGATCCTCTCAACTGTTGAAGACATGGTACAAATTAGCAAATCAACTCTTGTTGATATTTCAATAAATCTACAACAAGCACATGAAACAATTGAGTTCCTTCAACTAGAGTCACAACTTCAAAGAGATGAGTTGCAACAGAAGAGTGATGTTTTCAAGTCTTTCATCCATACAGATGAAGATAAATATGTTGATTCCAAGTCACCGATCCAACCAACTTCAAGTGTCGAAGTGGTCCCTGTTCCAGTTCAACTTTCTTCCAAACCAATCATCAAGTCATGGGAAGAACTTCAAAGTAACAAAAATCGACGAGGATTAGGATATGACAAAGATGAAAACAACTTGCATATCCCCCATTATTCTAAGTTGATCAAGTTCGTCAGTGCAGGATTTCTTGATCAAATACAATCAACAAGCCATGAGAAAGTTGCAGACAAACATACATGCATGCACATTGAAGTTGCAGTCAAACCAAAATGCCTTCATTGTCAAAGAACCGGTCATTTGGAAGATCAATGTTTTGATCTCCATCCTTTTCACCATTGTGGAAAGTCAAATCATTTATCAACACAATGTAGCACACAACAACAATCAAGCATATTGAAGATCGATTATTCATGGATTGATCCCTAGGAATGGTCATCCACGATCAAAAGATTGTATAAGTTTTACAATCGAATTCACTCACAAATATTGCAGCCAATAGTAAAAATTAAGATGGTACTCTCGTGCAGTTGAAGGGGGGAGTACATTAGTGAAACACTCCTACACCTAAAGGGGGGAGTTCAACAATAATTTGAAGAAGATTGTCTCTTCTTCCAGCTGACAAAGGGGGGAAAATGTCAATGAAATTGAGTGGTTGTCAGACTGAAAGTCTCGACAACATCAACGAAGCAGCGAGTGAGAATCAACACATTCGCCAGTGGGCGATCGACAACAAAGTCAGCAGTGCGTAGTTTTCACACACAGCAAAAGAAACAGTGAGTTGTTTTTCAACGTCATCGGCCAATGGGCATTCATCAACTTTTGTCAGTGGACAAACAAATACGCTAATGGCCATCCATTAAATTTTGTCAGTGGAAAAAGGATGCTGATTGCAAGCAAAGGAAAGATGGATCCTTTTGCAGCTTGGCACGTGATGGAGTTGTCAAGAGACATTCAAAGATGAATCACACATGCAGTTGGTTCATGTTCTCTTCAAATTTGAGTTTTTTCAGCATCCAGCTTTGGCAGTTTTTCGGGGAAATGTTTTTTGAGGATCAACAGTTTCAGTATGAGAATTTGGAAGATGGTTCCTAGTTCTTAATTTGGACTTATCATTGAGGGGGGGAATGTTAGCCTCACTCTCACATTAAAAACAATTCTAAGTCCAAATAATTAAATTAATTAAAATCATGAAGTGAGGATTTAATCATACCTTTCTAGATTGAGTTTGTTCCTCATGGTTAGGAGTCAGATTAGGCTGTTGGTTGAGAGATTCTCTCCAACTAGTTAGGCTCCTAGATTAGTGTGTTGTTGAGATATTTTCTCAACCATAGTGTCCAAGATAGACGTACTGTCTTGAGACCAACTTCCTCATGTATTTATTTGTACTATTATCATTCTTTGTATATTGGATTGATTAATAATGAGAATGTGAGGAATGCTGTAAGGCTGAGGCCTTTTCCGCCATGCCTAGTTTTTCTATATTTTTTATATTTATTTTATGAGTGTGAGCTGTATTATTTGTTTATTAGTTTTCTACAGGAAAATTAGAAATCCCTGGTTTTGAAAGAATCCAAATTAATTCTAAGGGAAAATAAGTTAAAGAAGAGGAATCTGAGACTATTAAGGATTTAACCCAATTGGTAAGAGAAATGAATATTGAACATGCCAGAAAAATAGGTGAAATGAAAATTCAATTAATACGGATAGAAATAATGTGAATACAAAATTTTCCACACAAGAATAACATTAATAATAGGGGTAATAATAATAATCCATGGCCTTGAAGGATTCCCCCAAGTGATTAGAGGCTCCCTACGCCACTTGAGTCTACCAGCATGGTTGATGAACCTATTCCTTTCGTAGACCTTGTGAGAATTTCCATGAAGAAAGTACGTGTGCATTTGTTAGAAGAATCTTGGAAGAAAGTAAGAATCAACAGGATAACAAAGAAAATCAATAAAACTCCAAGGAAGGCCAATGTGTAGACATGATTTCTTCATCCTTCACCATTAACACCTTTAATGAAGAAAATGACCCCATTACTCAGGCATATAGTGAAAAACCATCGCAGGAACAAATTATAGAACTTGACAAAAGTAAAGGTTACACTTATCAGAGAAAAGGTAAAGACCAAAGTCAAGATACACAAGTTTTTTCTGTAAGATATAAACCTGATTTAAAGGTAGATTGGGTAGCATGGATAAATAACATCAAGATATTTGTTCCAGTATTTGAATTATTAAAAAGTCCTTCTCAAAGGGCATATTTATTCAAGGTTTTGGGTATGCTTCAACAAAGTTATGACAGAAAGAATCATAACGACAAATAAATTAAGTTAAAGGATATTAATTGTTATATGACTAATGAAAATCATGAGTCATTCTTTCTTACTTTGGACATAAATGACATATTACTTTACTATTGCATGCTATATTCGGGTGCTTATAAGTATGTTATGACCAGGAAAGTCATAGAGCAATTAAACTTAAGGATTTCTAGACTGTACCTCAACATTTGTTCAATGGACTCTAGAAAGGTTGAAGTCCTTGGTGTCGTTAAATATTTATAGGTTGCCTTAGCCGATTATCTGTATAGAATCATTACCATGGAGATAGAAATCATTTTTGTGCCAGATGTATGGGGAATGATTCTTTTCAGGAAGTTTGTAACTGATTTAGGTGGGTACATTTAGATGGATTTATATTATGTCACTATTCTGGCAGCAGTAGGTGGGATGGCCAAACTATATAGAGAGGTTGAAAGAAGGTACCACGTGGAAGTCCCAAAGAAGTTCGAAAATTGTGAGAAGGTAGTGCCATATGATCATCCACTTCATTTTGAACCAGATTTCGTCCATCCAATATGTCATTTTTTCCCCTGCCCATCCCCTCTGCTAGGAAGAAAAAGAGGAAGATTTCAGATGGATAGAAATATGCGGCACAGTCATGAGCAATCGCACTAACCTAAGAGGGTAAAATTTTAGCACGAGACATCTGAGAAGCAACCCATTGATCTACTAGTCAGTGGATAGATGCCCAAGATTGTGCCTCATCAATGACATTTAATGCCATAGGGCATTTTGTATCGTATCGCTAACCCTATTTCCTTTTTATTTCATGTCATTAGATAGTATTATTTCGCGCAGTTATATTATGTGTTTTATATTTCAGTTTGTTAGAGTATATTTTTCCATTCCAATGATATTTTCTATATATGCATGATGATTTCAATTTTGAATGGATATATACTCAATGGACTTTTGTTTTCTTGGAAGAAGGATTCTGGGTTCTCACGTTACTTCACAAAAGAAATGTATACCCATATAGAGCTAGATGTTGCACAGATTTTGTCAAATTTCTGAGGAAGTGTAAGTGCCAAATTGTTTCAACAAGATCAGGTCATCTATCAGCAGTCTACATGCCATTGTAAACCCATTGTGCAAGTTATGTAATGTAAATGATCCTAGTAAGACCTTGAGTATATGTAACAACCTAGTTAAGCCTATAATTTTGATGATGAATTTCATCCTATGATGTTTTTTAACCTCGTTGATTACCTGTGTTTCTAGACACAACTGATTAGAAGAGTTTTTCCCCTAGATTAAACCCCAAATCTAGGGTGAAATTTATTGTCAAAATCTTAGGTGATTCCTAGTGTTTTTAGTTGAATTTGACGTAAAAGTGATTTGGGAATAATTTAAGCTAGTTGGCTTAATTATTTTATTACAAATCACTCGGTTTACTAGATCATAATGTGTCACATATGGGTTATGTGTCTTGAGGGTCTAAGCCAAATGTGTATTCCCCCTTTGTAAATGCAAAATATTATATATTAGAGGGTGGAAAAATAATTAAATCCCCTCAAGTGTAAATTAATTAATTTTTCTAGCAAAATAAAATTATATCCTAAGCCAAAAAATTAATTAATAGAGTCAAAATTAAATTGTCTTAGGAAAAATAATTCTCCAAGTGGAAATATTCATGGGTCCTAAAAGAATAAAATTTTAAAGGTCTTCCACCAAGGGAATATTGTATATTTCAAGAAAATTTGGACCCTTGGACCTTGATGGTTAAGTCAAAGTCAATTTTTTGAGGAAATTAGCTCAAAATAATTAATTTTGAGCTAATAAAAATGGAATTAAATGATAAATTTGAAAATTCCTCAAAAATAAAAATAAAAATCAAGGACCAAAATTAAAATATCTTGAAGTGTTTATTAATGTGTTATGAAACCAGCTCACAAAAATATAGAAAATATAGATCAACGACTTCAAAATCAGCCTCTTCGAGGGGGCCTTCTTTACATTACACAAATGAACAATTATTCGATGATACAAATGAAAAGACCTCCTTTCTATATATATGAGGCTAAGGGGTCCCAATACAATCAAAGCCTACATAACAATAATATTGTAGGGGCACAACAATAACAACAATGGGCTTCTATGCGGCATAATAATAACAACATGGGGACTATATGTGCACAATAATACAATAAGGGGGTTGCACTAATAACAATAAGGGGTTATATTACTGGTATAGGGACTTAACATACCCCTCTCCTTCAAAATGTGTTGTCCTTAACCTTGAGTAGTTCTGGATGCTTCTGTATAAAATTATCATCCTCCCATGTCGAATCTTCAGTGGCTAAGTTCTTCCACTTGATGAGATACTCTAAAATTGATTGATTTTGTAGCTATCAATTTCTTGTTTTTGTGACTTCTTCCAGTTCTAATACGATTTTTCCTTCCTCATCAAGTTCTGGAAATATTTTTTGAACTGGGATCTTCTCACCTATAAGCTTCTTTAAGCATGAAACATAGAAAACTGGGTGCACTTGGGAAGACACGGGAAGCTCCAATTTGTATTCCATAGTACCAATAGTTTGTAACACATATGGACCATAATACTTTGGTGATAATTTAGTATCCTTCTTAGCTTGCTTGAGGGACATTTGTTTGTACGGTTATAGTCGTAGAATAACTAGTGACCTACATCAAAACTTCTTTTACTATGATATTGATCTTCCTGTTGTTTCATTCTATTATGTGCCAAAGTGAGGTTACCCTTTAAGAGTTTGAGAACTTGTTGTCGATGCTCGATGTGATCTTCCACTACTTGAATCTTAGAATTTTCTTTTAAAAATTATGTGATGGATGGTGGATGATATCCATAAAGTGCCATAAATGGGGTCATTTTTGCTACAGTATGGAAGGAAGTGTTATACCACCATTTAGCCAGAGGCAACCACTTGACCCATTATGTCTGTTTATCAAGAACAAAGCAACAAAGATATCCTTCCAAACATTTGTTCACTATCTCAGTTTGCCCATCATATTGAGGATGATAAGATGAGATATGAGCTAACTGAGTACCCAAATATTCCACCTCTTGTACTCCAAAGAAACATTTGGATCTTTTCACATATAATTGTTTCTCCTCCAATAGTTTGAGCACCCTATCAACATGTTGAACATGATCCTTCCAAGACTTTCTGTAGATTAGTATATCATCAAAAAATACTAACACAAATTTTCTAAGCAAGAGTATGAAAATGGAATTCATCAAACCTTGAAATGTAGAAGGTGCATCGGTAAGGCCAAAAGGCATGACCAAAAATTCATAATCACCCTCATCAGTTCTAAATGTTGTTTTTGGAATGTCTTCAGTATTCATTTTGATTTGATGATATCCTGAACGAAGATCCAACTTGGTGAAGTAAATTGCTCCATGCAATTCATCTAATAATTCATCAATGACATGAATGGGAAATTTACCTTTAATTGTAAGCTTGTTGAGATCCCTATAATCTGGAGACATGCACCATGATCCATCCTTGTTGTGTACTAATACCACTGGAGTAGAGAAAAACTTTGACTAGGTTGAATTATACCAACCTCTAGCATTTTTGCAACCATACGTTCAATTTCACTCTTTTGGGGATATGCATATCTGTAAGGTCTGATGTTTGGGGGAACACTTCATGGAATTAAATGAATAGCATGATCATGATCAGAATAGGTGGGAGGCCTTTGGGAGTCTCAAATACTTTGGAATTATTTTCCAAAACGTTTTTGAGTTCTCGAGAAATAGATGGTTTCGATGTGGGAACCTCTAGTGAACATAATTGTGCAGTTACACCCCGTTGTTCTTTCCTTAGAATCTTTGTCATGATGTTAGAGCTGATTATATTTTCCAGTTGTGATGCTGCTTATTTCAACTTCCTTTCTTTCCCAAAAAAATTTCAAGAAACATTCTTGAAAATTAAAAGCTATCGTACCCAAATATTGTATCCATTGGACTCCTAGTACAACATCTGCACCACCCATTGGAATGGAAAGCATTGGACTATTCAAGACATATTCTTCGATGGATAAATTGATATTATGGCACTTTCTAGAGAAATTTATGGTCCCTCCATTTACAACCATTACTTTACAATCTGGTGTTGGATATAGGAAGTAATTCAATTCCTTGGCTATCTTACGATGAATAAAATTATGGGTACTACCCGAATCAATCAACATTATTACCTTTTTCTTGCCCTTCTATCTTGATAGTTTGAGGAGTGGTAATTATTGTCAATGCATTATAAGATATGATCAGATTCATTTCTTCTTTCTCTGGGATTGGTTTCTATTGTATATTCTCTTCTTTTGACGTTTTGTGTTCCTTTTCTTGCTCCTCTTCCCCATCTATGTAAATTAATTTATTCTCAGCACACTTATGACCTTTAGTGTATTTTCTATCACAATTGTATCAAAGCCCTTTTGCTATTTTTTCTTCCAATTGTTGTGGTCTCAAACTTGTAGGTGGTGAAAGGCTAGGAGCAACAACCCTTCCATCTTTATAGTTATGAGTGGTAGGCTTCCTTGTTGCCATAATTTTTCTTTCAATTTTTCTTTCCAACCTATACGCCTTCTCCAATGAATCAGGTTCCCAAAGGTGAACCTCATGTTGTATGTTATCATTTAAAGTCCCTATGAATACTTGAATCCTCTACTTCTCTGGAATATCATTTACCCTTATATTCAATTTTTTGAAGTCCTGAATGTGCTCTGCCATTGAACACTTTTGTTTGAGATTTATAAAATGGCTAAAGAAGGTGTTTCTCTTTGTATCCTCATAATGTGTTATCATTTTCTTTGTGAAAATTGACCAAGTAACAAGTTGTTTATGAGAACAAATCCCTCTATACCATACAAGTTGATTCAATTCTAAATATAAAGATGCAATACGTACCTTTTGTGGTGGTTGCATGTCATGTAGATCAAAATATTACTCCATCTGTAGTATCCAAGTTACTAGATCTTTTCCATCAAATTTCATCATATCTATATTTGGAATATAGTGGGTCTTCAATTCAATGTTAGAGTCTATGAAATCATGATTAACATTTCTTTTGTTCTCATCATGAGTTTCCTCTACTACCTTTTCAGCATTAGGAAGCCTTTCTTGTAGTGACTTTGTCCCACCTTCCTTCAAACCTTCCATGCCTTTCTTCAAATCTTCCAGGTTTCCATTCAATTTTTCTTCTATACCATTTCTATTATTGATCATATCTTCAACCACATTCTTCAATTCATCCCTCCAATTTTTCTTACTAGGTGTTTCTATTTTCTTGATTCGAATCATTCTTTTTCTTGTTTTTAGAAGCTTGATCTTGAATCTGTTGTATCTCTGAAATTTTAGATCTCCAAGGTTTGAAATTGTGACCTACTATATCCCTCTGCATCCTCTTTCCAATGCCACCCACCTGATCGAAATTGGATTCTCTAAGAAAGAGGTATGTCTAATCTCCCAAGATGACCTGATTATATATTTTTTCAATAGAGTGAACTTTTATGAAGTGCCACGTGTCACTGTTTCGACCTTCGGACATAAAAAACATATACAGAAAGTAAAGTCCATCCTATTTCTATAACTTCTTATGAAATTTCAATCTATTACTCAGAGAGAAATGTATGATGATTTTCCCAAGGTCACCTATTTGGGATGTAATATGGGAGCCTGCAAAAACCCTAAATGTCTTGGACCATATCTCTAAAAATATAGTGAAACGAGATCTGAAATTTCGGTTCGAGCTTCACCAAGATTGTCAATCAAATGGGTTTTATTTTTGGAGTCTGAACCTTCGCAGAAACAAAATTATAGCGAAAATTCCACGATGAACTGGTTGAGATGGAATTCTGGAGCTTGCAAAAACCCTAAATTCCTTAGATCGTATCTCCGAAAATATAGCAAGACAAGATTTGAAATTCGGACATGAGGTTTAGAATGGTTTCGACTCAAATGATTTTTTTTTTTATCTTCTGAAACTTTGTAGAGAAAAAGTTATAGCAAAAATGCCACGATGACCTATTTGGATTAGCGAAACCCTAGAATCCAAAGCTTTAATACCAAATGTTATGAAACCAGCTCAAAAAAAGATAGAAAATATAGATCAACGACTTCAAAATCAGCATCTTCGAGTGGGAAACCTCCTTTACATTACACAAATGAACAATTATTCAATGATAAAAATTATAAGACCTCCTTTCTATATATAGAAGTCTAAGGGGTCCCAATACAATCAGAGCCTAGATAACAATAGTATTGTAGGGGCACAACAATAACAATAGTGGGCTTCTATGGGGCATAATAATAACAACACGGGGACTATATGGGCACAATAATACAATAAGGGGGTTGCACTAATAGAAATAAGGGGTTACATTAGTAGTATAGGGACATAACACAACAACCAAGATAATTTTGACAAGGATCAAAGAAACATATGTTATTTTTCCACTTGGAGGATAAATCTATAAATTAGAGAGTAATTTGAGTCTCTTCATTGGGAACCATTTTTTTTGTTATAATAAAGACTTTGGAGTGCAATTCAAGGTGTTCTTTCTTATTGATTTGTGGTGTGGGCTTACTACAGGCATCTTTATGTTGTGTTGAATATTGGTAATATCTGTGTTTTCATTAGATGGAGATAAACCATACTATTGATAGTTTTGGGCTAATCTTAGGTTGTATGATTCCCCATGTGATCTAACATATTATTTTTTGAGATAAATACATAGTGCTTACAGGTACTTCAGTGCTTGGCCTTCAAGTTCACAAACTTGGGTAGGAATCACTGTTGCATGGATTCCAAATATTTGTAAGGTGGATTAAATCTTTGTTAAGGCTATGGTATACATTGAGGTTTCTAAAGTATTTCTAGTCATTCATCAAAGGAAAAAAATCCATAAAAGTAATTTTCTAAAAATGTAAAATTTTCAAGGCCCTTGTATATTTCTAAATCTTGTAAATAATTTTGTAAACCTAATTTGTAAATTATTTTTTCTAACTTGGGTCTTGGAATTTTAAAGTATTTTATATATATTTGGGGTTTGGGTATTGTATTTTCCATTTTTTCAGGTTGGATCAATGGATCGAATGGAAAAGGAGATATATCTAAGCCCTTAAGGGTAAGATCTAGTCTCTAGGAATTTTTGCAGGGACATTTACTAAAGATTTTGTGACAAAATTCAAATTTAAATTTTTTTTCTTCAAGACAAGGGTTTTCATTTTTAGGTTGTGTGGGCCCAGATATGGCCTCTCCAAGGCCAACATCAACCTTAAAGGCCCCAACATCAACCTCTTAGCCCTCGCATCATTCTTTTTTGACCCTTTTAGTGAAGTTCATGGGCCCTAGAGGCCTCGACCTCCTCTCCAAGCCCCTGCGCAAAGGTTTTAAGCCTTTCAGGGTTAGGTGTGTCTTTTTAAGGCCTCGAACTCCCTCTAGAAACCTAGACGATAGCCCTAGAGAACTTGTCATGGCATTTTAGGCCCTTAAACCCCCAACGTCTAGCCTTGTGGGTCTCCTTGGCCCCTGCTTCAAGCCTTTAGGGGATTTTCTCCTCTAGTGTTAGCCCTTTTGAGAATTCTCTCTCCTCCTTGGCCTATGATCTGCCCTCATAGCCCCCTTATCCCTCACTGATGGCCTTCTTTAGCTTAACTTTGGCTTTTCTTAGCCATTTTATGCCCTAAACCCTCATCTGATTTTTCAAGACTAATTCTTTGGTGGTTTTGGTAGGTGTTTGGTCTCCAAAATTTTCATCTTCAGGTGGCAACCTCATTCTAAAATTTTGGGCCACTTGGGAAAGTTCATCTACAAGGCCTTTGGCTTAGGGTTTGACCTCTAAACCCTTTTTTTATCTCTATTTTATTAAATCAGTTAAATCTATGGGATTTAGGCCCCAAAATCATATCTAGCTTAGTCAAAATTGTTTAAAATTGCAAAATATTCATTTTCCTAAATTTTGGCTACTTGGGCACCTTAGATCTAACCTATACCAGATGTGATATTTCTAATTCATACACTTAATAAGAGTCAAAAACTTGAAATTTTCAGTTTGTGATGAATTTTCCTATTTTTGGGGCATTTTGGGCACTGTCTCTAACATTATTAGCTTGTTGATCATGGATTATTAACTGATGTAATAAATAAATCAGATCTGAAATATCTTTGAAAAATACATTTTAAAAGGCCTAATTCATCTAAGTTTTCAGTTAGCTAAGGTTGCTTGGTGATTGAGTTGCTTCTTATAACATTGGGCAACCACATAGACTTTGAATTTGATAATTACTTGTTGTTGTCATAAATCTCCTATTGTTGTTATATTAGTCACTTTGTGCTCATAAAAAAACTCATTGGAACATAAAGAGCATAAGTGTTTTCATAGCTCCATATCATGTGGTTACTAGTTCCTAGCATTTATATGGTGAAAGTGGCTAACATTGTGTCTTTGTGAGTTTATTTGCTTTAAGAATTCATATTTCACATTTAGTAAGCTCACTCACTAAAAGCACTTGAAATCATAAATCATCTTGGTATTTTTTGGATTTGATTAAGTTCCTCTTGATAATTTCCATTGAGGTGATAAGATCATTCTTAATCTTGTTTTGGGCATCTAAGTTTTCATTTGTTATCTCAATAGCGATATTTGGCTCATCTTAAGTATTGAATATTGTCGAACATTGGCATATTATAGCTTTGTGATTAATTGATAAGTGATCTAACATCTTGTGAAGTTTTCACTTGTATATTTCGGCATTTATCTTGTTTAAGATTGTTATCGCAATATTGTTAAGTACTCTTACTTTAAGATAATTCACCATAAGTACTTAAATAATAGAAGCAATTTTAACTCAAGATAATTTCACTCATCATCATTTCATAAGAATCATAGATCTAGCTTGCATTAAAAATTACCTCCTAGCATAAGCTAGGTTGATAAAAATCTAGAGCAACCCTTCTCACCTAGCTTGAGGGGCTTGGAAACTCTTCGGTGGTTAACATGGTGACCTTGCAGTCATCAGAGCCATAGTCTCTACAGCACTAGAGGCACCAGGTGATAGGAGCACAACAAAAGGTATCATTAATCAGGCCCTATCATGTGTCTTGTTGGTCTCCTTCCCACAACCTACCTTGAAGCCCAACTTCAAAATAGTCAAGGGAAGGCCATACTTAGATTAGACATATAATTAATATTAGCCAATATCACCACACCTCACATAGGTCATAGGACTTGCACATCATATAGGTTAGTTAATGATTCAAGCAACGGGTTTCCATCTAATCACTTGGTTTTAATTTATCATAAGTAATAATTGTGACTACATTAAGGCATGTAGAAATTTTGAATAATATAACACTTATTCATAGAGATTATCCTGATTATAAACTATTTGTGGAATGCATGCATAATACATAACCTCGTCTACCATTGATCATCAATTTTTGGAATTAAAAAAACAATCGCATGCGCACATTGAAACATCAATCACACATATCAACACAGTATGTACTGGGGAAAACATACAGCTGAAAACCCCCAACTATCTGTATATTATAATGATAGAGAACATGTAACAATACATAGTACAATACTCCTCACAAGTACTGAGTACTATCTCCACATGCTACACACAAAACCAGCTCAGATCTGAATAAGTCACGGGTTCAAATCTCCTCCATTGTTTTCCTGCCTCTACTACGCAATCCAAGTTGAGAATAGATTTGATCCAAGTTCGAATTCCCTTGGCTTGTACTGTGCAATCCTCATTGGAAATATTAATCAATGATTGTGCAAATATGATGCATAGCTATAGTCACAACTGATAGTAGTCTCACCCTTTCACCCACCTCTAACACTTGTCTCCACTGAACTGTCCATGCACTGAGTTAACTAATGTATTATTTAGTTGATTTATGAGTTAATAATTAGTGAATTAATTAATAATTAATTCAAATCACTCATCACTAGTGTCTTTGTCAGTTAGACTAAATACAACTAGTTCAACTAAGTCAAACTGAACACAACTCCATCAACTCATCAATCAACTCCACCAAACTCAATCACTTGAGTTCTAACTGAAGTCCATCATGCAATAGCTCAACTAACCCATAGGAAAAGTGTATTTCCTTCTGGAAGTTGCATGTGCCACATCCGTAGCTCGAATTGAAGTGTTGCAAGAGGATAAGATAATGTTTATAGTCCAAATATTATTAAGAGCTAATAATATTCAAATGTTCTATTTTTTTGACTGGCAGTCTAAAAATAGACTCTGCCATATGTCTAAAAAATAGAGGTCCATCTATTTTTACCAACATGACCAATCATCCATAAATAGCATCCTGCAACTCATAGACCATGATCCATATGTCTAAAAATATACATAGCCTAAAAATAGACTTTGCACCAAAAATAGCCTGCGGGCCCACTTAGTGAAGGCAACTTCTTTTCACTAAGCTCCATCATCTTGTTGCATTTTCAACAAGGCACTAGTCTCATACTTAAAATCTAATCTAATCGTTAATCTTGATAAATTAAAAAAAATAACTAGGCCACTCATCCTGGTCTCCCAAACAAGTTGGTTCCCAGCTTTTTTTCCTTCACCTTATTCCATAGCCCCCATAGCCTAATGTTGGGAGACAGCTAGAATGAAGTAGGTGGGTATCAAAGTGACAACCCCCACCCTGATCCATTGTCATGGTGCATGTACAATCCAGGTGACAACAAGGCGTAATGATAGTGAGGTTGGAGGAAGATTTCCATATCCACCGAGTGCATTTACATAGAGGCAAAAGTACCATAGTGAGGCTAACACAGGGGTTGTGCAGAAGCCTCTAGAGGATAGTTCGATTTAGCTAGAGTGAAGCTAAGTTTCAGTTCTAGAGGTTGGGAAAGGGTTCCATAAGGTTTGAGAGATAATTTCTCAGCTAATGGCAGACAAGACGGCTACAAGAGCAGTTGATTCAGATTTAGTGTTGATATTGCACTAGGTTGAAGCAGGACAGTGTAGAGGTAGTTTGGATGACTCACTTAGAGCTGTAGTCAGAGCCTACATTTACCTGTGGGATGAGGAAAATCCCTTACTAGAATTTTACCAATATTTTTCTCTATAGGATTTCTAGATTCGAAATCCAGATTGTTGTACTCGGAATTCCTCATTGTTGCATAATAATAAAAACCTTAGTTGCTTTACCGATTTTCCCGTTGGGTTTTTCAAGGGACAATTGTCCAAAAATAGAGGTGTCATTTTTATTTTGTGTGTGCTAGTATTTTCTTAGTTTTCAGCGCTATTATTTTCGCATAATTTTATTTGTGAAGGTTGTAGTGTGATTTTTTATATATTTGTCGTAGCAGATAAATTATTAAAATAATTAACAATTAGAAAAGTAAATTTCAATTGATGCAATAGGATTTAAGTTTGGAAATTTTCACATGGTATCAGAGCATGAGCGATCAATCGGGAAGCTCAGAAGCGAAGGGAAGAATTTCACTCCACAAGAGGGAGCAACAAGCTGAAATTTGCATAGGTAGTACAATGCTTAGACACGCAAGTTGGATTTCTTGGGCAACAGTTTGATTTTCAATTGCAGGGTGACAAAAAAATTGAGTAGCCCAGGACGATGATTCCAATAGTCAGAGGAAGTAGTAGAAACTAAAATTTTCGCTAAGGATATTTCTAGTTGGACGTAGAGGGTTTTGTAGTAGTTTTCAGTTGCAGAATCAACATTGAGTGGAAGAGAAAAGCACACACAATAGAGGGAAAATTTCTCTCCGGGAGATTCGAGTCTCAAAAGTTCAATATTTTGGAGTAGATTGGTAGTAGAAACTAGTAGGGCCATGCATTCCAGAAGGGAGTGCGAATATCAAAGCAACATCCAAGTAGAGGTAAAGAGCGAGTTTTTGACTTGATGAGAGATGGACACAATGGAGCTTAAAGATCAAGAAGGTTGGATGGTGCTTTCGACTATGTCATCTGCAAGGCTAGGATGTCCTTCCTTCTAGATGAATATGGATTGAAAGCCTACATTGATAATGTGGTGGGAATTCCCTAGGATGCAGATCAAATCAAGGAATACAGGAAGGAAATGGAAAAGGAAAAGAGGTTTATCGTAGATGGAGTTCGGGATCATATAGTCTCACATATAGCGGTCAAGGGAACGGACAAAGCAATGTGAGATGCTCTCTCCATGTTATACCAAGGTACTTCCATGTAGCAAAATATGTTCCTAGAATAAAAGATGAGATGTATCAGGATGTAGAAGGGGGAAGGCATAGATCCCTCCCTCACCAAGATTCAGAAGGTTTGAGACCAAATGCAGGGAAATTGTTAAGAAACCCCCCAAATTTATATGTATAATAAATGGGTGCATCCCCATGGTATATAGAAAAATATATAGGCTATTTTTTCATTGATATATTATACATATATAATTTTTTGGCTAATCTTTCACTAAATTATAAAATTCTGTTCAATCTTAGCGAACTTTTTTACTAGGTTATATGGTATTGCAAATTCTTGGCTAATCTTATAAAAAATAGAAAACATTGCAATATATTTGTGATTCCTTGATAACATATAATATATATATAATAGTAAGAAAAATATTTAGTTAAATTATAATATACTAATTTTCCATGATTTGGAAAAGAAAAATCACAAGTAATGTTGCTCTAGGTTCGTATTATACACTATTGCAAATCTTTTTGCATGTTTTTATCATGTTTTACCACAAAGGTATTATCACATCCCAAGGGGAAACTAGTTGCAAACGCACCCCCAAAGCCGTGTGATGTTGAACTAAAGAAATTATTTTTCTCAAACTTAGTCTTGATGCATCTATAAAACTGAATCATATTTAATGTAATTCATATTCCGTAGGCTTCACATGAAAATAAGGTCTATGAATAGCTATATAAAAATCATGAATATTGACGTCAAATTCTTTTGTTTTCTTATGCATCTCATTTCTAAAAGGTAGATACTTCTCCAATTCCTCGAATTCAAATAAACCAACAACTTTAAAGTATGTTGCTTCCTCGTCATATGTAGGGTTTTCACCTAATTTTTGGATCATAACTAGTAGTAGTTTTTGCACTTTTGACAACTCTAATAATGTTGAATTGGTAAACAATTATTTTAAATCACACAAAATGAAAAATGAAAATGAATGGAAGATAAATATGTATTGAAACTTAATTTCCTATGCGATGAAAAAAGAAAGAAGGTAGTAACACAAGCTCATTAAAAGACTACAGTTTGTGAGTTAAAAAATATAACACAAATATAAACAATAGTCTTCGTATGTTCATTACATGGAAAAATGTCACAAAATAATCATCATCAAGGGATTTTTCACTTCAAGAATGGTAATGCACTAAACAGTTTATCATTCTCACATAATAACATGTGATGTTTTTTTTGTATTGGAATCAAAGTATAATTTCATTATATGAATGTCAGTCTCATGATAATAGGACTCCTATGATGAACACATAAGATCCTAGTGCATAGAGCATTTTTCTCTTCACTTAACTAAGCAGATCTCATTTTCCTTTCTTAACAAACAATAAGTATTTTCAAAGAAAATATAAAATAAACATTGTAGATTACAAAAGGCAAAGATTCTTTTGCGACACCACAAAATGAAAGGGAAAAAAAACATTCCTTAAATAATCAAATATATAAAGAAAATAATTTATCTTTTATGGCTCAAATTTCTCGTAATGTCTACATTATTCTTTATATGATTTAAAGATATTTTCCATTCCTTGAAACCCATTTTATTCTTCCATCTTTAACTCCTTTCCATTACCTTTCTATTCTATTTTCATTACTAAACTCAATTAATATTTTATTTCTTTCTTTTTCCTTGATGATGGGTGGAGTGTCCACTCAAATATTGGGCATTTCAAATATTAACACACATTTTATTCCAAAAAATATATCAAGAATGGTTGAAAACATTGATGATGAAGTGGCCTATGTTAGAAAACCTTGTTAAAAGGATAAACATGATATGATTCTTGTCAATAGGTTGATTAAGGGATCATGTGAGTTTCCACAAGACATCAACTGATCAAGTAATTTTAGGAATGTTGAAGGAAACTATCCAAGTATGAAAATTAATCATGCCAACGTATATGACTTGAAATGATTTGAGTAAGGATTCCTTTAGGCATAATTTATCTATTCATTTATTTGTTTATGATGGAATGCATGTATGATAATGATACCTAGGTGGGATATAATGAAGGAAGAATATTTTTGTATGGCAAGATTGTTATAATCCTTTTGATTCAACCATGAATTAGTATCTCATGATTGAGTCACATGACAATGAGTGAATGGGTAACCTAATCATGTTATGAATTTGTATAACACATGAAAGTGAATTCCAATAGAGATAATGTGTGAGACCATATTTTTGATGGATATGGAAGGATATAATATTGCACAAGTGTCCAATTGTCTCCCTACTTGTATTGTTGTTGTAGACTTTAACCTTCTTACAAATTGTGAGGGGCACCTATAGAGGAGAGGGTTCCTAAGGTAATATAGAGTAGAGAAGGGAAGTTCCTTGTAGTATTCCTCAGGTATAGATGGGACGTGACTAGATGATGTATTGAGGTGTTGCATAGACCTTCCAACTGATGATGGTGGAATACATGGTATAGAAATGTAGTATTTTGATATCAAGTGACACAGATAGATTGAGTAGATGTGATCATGAGTATTGGCACATTGGTTTATTGGAATAAATATTTAGTTTCATCTTGTAATAGTAGGTATGTTAATTAACCCACGTACATTGAATCATAATTTCGTTTCATTAAGTATGATTAACAACTAAAACTGATTGAATTATTAGTTTGTTAATATTACTCTGAGAACACCTCATGGATGGTAGTAAATATTGAAAGAAAGGATTATATGCATAGATACTCACTTTTATTTAGTTGAATGAAAAGTTTGGGTTGTAGGTAGAATGGTCTCAAATATGAAAATGAGTGTAATTTTGTAAGAAAGATTAGGCACTACAACACGCAAGAGCTAAACACTATAAGAAGGAATCTCATACTTATGAAATATTATATTCTTTATGAATTAGACTTGGAATTTATAAGTTGTATTATTATGAATATATCTATGGTAATTGTATGTGTATGATACATGGTAGATGATGGCTATTGAAGATGGAAACCCTCGAAGAAAGGCCATTGTTAGGACAAAGGAACCCTGTGATTTCCACGCATTATATACTACTATTGGATGTCTACTAGTAAGTTAGTTCTCTCCTTACACGAGAAATCCTTGCCAAGATGGATCACCTAAGGGATTGTTTAGGTGAGAAGGGGACATCTAATCCTAGAGGGTGAGTGTATCAAGGAGAAGGAAACTTAAAAGTTCATATGGGATGGTGGCTAGAATCTTGTGGGTGAGTTAGAAAGGATAATGAAATTAATTATTTCCTATAGAAGCCATTATATGCGATAAATGCATATCCATAGAGATAAGTATTAAATAAAAAATACATACATATATTTGAATAGATGCTTACATCATGGAATTGAGAAATCTTGTGCATGAGATAAGTTTTTCTTGATAATTTCTATAATATGTATGATTACTTGATTACTATTGTAGGCATATGTTGGAATGTTAAAGTTTGATGGTATACCAAGATAATGAATAGGATGAAACTGCAAATACAACTGAAGAATGAGGAAAATGAGTGTTGTTAATGAGAAGAGAATATTTATGATTGTGTTATTCGAAGGGGGATATGATATAATGTCCTAGTATTGAATCCCATTGATTAAGTATACTTAATTATGATTAAATGTTCAATTTTGTTTAGCATGTATATTTTAATTACCATGCTTTATTTACACCATTAGGAAGAAATTTTATGGTACATTGAATAATGTAAGTATTATCTTTCTCGAGTTAATAAAATAATAGAGCTTCCTGAGATAGGAGCACATAAAAAATGGGTTGTGATAATAGGAGATGGGAAAGGTGAGAGGGTACTAGTGGGCTGTACATGCTGAATAATCCTTAGTTTTCCATTTTTCCAAAATTTACTTTGTTTCCTTTATCACCATGTTCCTTAATAAAAATCTAGAAACCTTAAACACCAATCATGGAATGCATGCAGTGGTTGTGGAGATGTACACCTTCAACAATTCCAAAATCAAGGCGATAAGTACCTTCATCATGGGAATTGTGAAAGGAGTAGTAAAACCTAGATTTTATCACATTTTCTTTGAAAAACATCATGTCCCCACATTAAGGGAGAAAATGAGGTCTCATGGGGTGTTGGGGACGAGGTTATTTTTTTATTAATTCATTCATCATTACACCCCTCACACATGTTGTTGATGGGGAGGGAACAAAATCACAATTGGATGTAGGAAATTGATTGTAGAGAGGCAATGATTCATGTAGTATTAGAAGCATGTATGTGAATAGTTGTAGGGAAGAAGGAATGATTCATTATTGGTCATTATTGGACTAAGACAAGCAACATAGTATAATACAATGATCACCTAAATGAAATAATTAATTGTGGTTCTAAGGTGAATGGTGTAGGCCATTTCACATTCACATGAATGGTGTGTGACCATTATTAACTCATGCAAAGAATATTTAAGAGAGATGCATGGGGCTAAACACAATAGAGAAGGAGAAACATATGGAAGAGAAGTTCATTATAAGAGAGAAATAATTAGAGGGAGAGGCAAATTAATTCTCTCTTGGTTGATGCTAATATCCATGAAAGTAGTTTTACAGGTATTGATTCATACTAGGAGGCTGATCAAGGAATGGTAGAGACCATTTCAATTCATGTGATGAGAACTACATAAATATATATATATTATGAAAATAGATAAGGAAAAGGTTCAAATGGTTAGAAGATGATTCCTTGGAAAAGAAGCGAATTCTAGAGAGGGAGAATGTAGAGAGATTCAAAAATTGGGTCGAAAAGGGATCTTGGAAGGATAACAAGATATATGATGGAGAAGCCATGGATAGAATCTAAGGAGGAAAGCATAGTGTGGGTTGAACAACCAAGCAAGGAAGCCTTTAAAACTTGAAAATGGTAAAGAACTAAGTAAATGTTGTTGGATTTAATGGATAATATTTAGACCCTCTATGCACACATAGAGGGAGAGCTCAAAGACTTTTGAGGGAATATTGAGTAGATAAGGAAGGTATTCTCCTTTTTCTATGTAAGGGAAACAATGTGTCACCAAAATAGTTTTGTTGTTCCATGAAAAAAATTAGTGGTGAGACAATGAGATAGGTAATTTGTTGTCTTAAGACAGAATGATTTCCATAAAAATGTTCTAATTTTCCTTAGTGGTATCATAGCCTCAATTTGGGTGGCCTAGTATAAAAACAATAAGCACAATAGAGTGTATGGTTGGGTGGAACATTTATCTACCTAAGTTAGTGTTGGCCTTAAACTTTCAAGTAGATAAGTTTTTCCTTTAGTTTGTTTATTCAATTGATTAATACAATGCACTTTTCTGGAGTATTTTAGTATTTGAATGTTGAATGTCTAATATTTCTATAGGTTTATTTCTTCATAATGGGAAATCAATGTTATATCTGCCAATGTTATTCTTGTAAATGGAATTTTATATGATGGTACAACATTTTTATTAAGCATCATTATCTCTATTTATTTTTGGATGTGAGTGTACCAGTAAACATCCATAACGTTATAGCCTATGATGAACATGTTATGTGAATCGATATTATGGTTATAGGATACCATTAGGGAATAACGAATGTGGATGGAACATATGCTTTCTTTGCTAATGCTATGCATGAAACTAGAGGTATATATTATGTCTTATCTACTTAATCATACTCATTTACCTTGTAATATTTTTTTATTAAAATAAGAACTCAATTGTTATGCATCAAACTAGAGGTAAAACAAATATAGACCATTTTCAATATTTTTTTTTTATTAAAATTAAATAACACAATTTAAAAGATATAAAATATAATTGTAAGGGAAATTTCCAAAAGACATAGTTTCTCTATACCCAAGGGTTTTGAAAACCAGGCTATGCATGAAGATTTTGCTTTCTCCAAGTCCCTCTTCAACATTTTAGATAAAAATTGGTATGTACAATGCCTCAAATTCTTATTGAGAGTGATCACGGTGATTTTTTTGTTTGCATCTATGTTTTCATGTGTGGGATATGAGGATCAACTCTTTAATTAGAAACTTAACTGCAGTACTTGGAACTAACAACAAATTTGTGCACACATGATCAAATCAGTGTATACATATGTGTTTTTGTTGGTTTAGATTGGATTTCAATATTGGAGAGAAAGTATATAGGAATTTTTTGGGGGACCAAGACAATCTTGTAGCTCCAAGGAAAACCTCTTTACAGTGAAAATTGACTAGACAAATTGCACACAACACATATGGAAACCTAATCGATTTGTTATATATATATATATATACCCACACAGACACATACCACCTATAATTTTTCGTTGTTTAAATTATATTTTTGAATGTAAAAAATGAGTTCAATGTCTTCAAAAATTACTTGAGAACTTTGATTTTCTAAACTACATAGCTTAAACTAGCAAGTCTAACACATCTTTGCTTGATTTCAAACAAAATTGACCAAAAAATATCCTTAAACTTTATATAATGAATATATAGTATTTTTTCATCATATATAATATATACACATTTCAATAATTTTCTTGGAATATTTTATCTATGGAATATATTTTCCACATTAAAATGACCTTTCTGTTATTAAGATCTTTTTTAATACATTTCAATAATAATTAATTCTCCATATTGAAATATTTTATTTATTAGTCACATTGAATATTTTATTATTAATTATATATTTTTAAATGTTGCATTTTAATTTTATATTAATAATTAAATAAAATACATATC
>APFE030787582.1:20659-41115 GCA_000404065.3 Pinus taeda
ATACCATATTACCCTAGGTCATTCCACAGCCTATTACCCTCAAGGTAATGGTCTAGCTGAGTCCTCCAACAAAATCCTCGTCAACATCATCAAAAAGATCCTGGAAGAGAATAAAAAGAATTGGCATAAAAAGCTTGTCAATGCACTATGGGCAGATAGATTGACCACCAAAAGATCCATTGGAACAAGCCCATATGAGCTAATTTATGGAATGGAGGCAAGATTTCCCTCTTCTTTAGGAATCCCTGTGATCAAGTTGCTGCAAGAAATGCAAGCAGAACCAAATTATATTCAGAGAAGGATCAATCAAACTATTCACTTGCAGCAAACAAGGGAGGAAGTATACCAGAGAACTCAGATTTTGCAAGACAAGCTCAAGAATATTTTTGACAAAATGACAAAAGAAGAAGACTTCTTCATAGGAGGCAAAGTACTAAAGTGGGACTCTAGAAGGGAAGACAAAGAAAAACATGGCAAATTTGATTTCCTTTGGAGAGGCCCCTTTGTTATTCAAGTTGTACAAGGTAACAACACCTATTTTTTGAAGAGTTTGGATGGCACAGAAACTGAGGAAGGCCCAATCAATGGGCGAATTCTCAAGCATTATTTTGATTCCCTTTGATCCACACCACTCAACTATGTATTGTAAATAAATATTTGTATTTCCATCAGTTTTCATTTATAGCAATTAGACAAGGAACAAGATGCAACAGTTTTTAAGAAAAAGTCAAGGAATTACAACAAGTTTGGTGTATGTTTTGAATTCACCACAAGAAATCAGAGGGAAGACTTGGGAAGCATAAGGATGACTGATAATCACTCAGAGAAACCAATAAGAATCAGAGCTGCAATTTCTTAAAAATTTCTGCATACAGGCTACAAAGATTCAGATCAAAGGTCTCCAAGACAAGGAAGTTTTAGAATATAGCAAGAATTGAAAAATAAGGCAATCTAACATGTTTTTCTTGGATTTTCACCAGGAAAAGCCATCCCCAAGTGGAGACATGTTGTTAGATTCCTATACCAATAGGTTTCATTTTTCATGATTGACAATGGAAGTGCTAAATATGTTCATCATTGCATGCTGCAAAGGTTCCATATTTTGTATATAGACAAGGAAAAGTAAAAAATGAAAAGAGGGTATGCCTTAAAAGAATAATCAAAAGGCAAGAAAATCAATTGGTCAGAAAAAATAGTAAAAATGAACCCCAAACCAAAGACCAGGAAAGTGGCCAGTCAAAATGCCACTGCTATCTTATTTGCAAGTTCACAATGTGCAAATATTACCACATCTGATGGGTGGCCCAACAGTTCAATCTGGACCATGCCATGTTTGAATTGTTGTTGTAGAATAGAGAAAGAATATCTGTCCAAATAGTGCAAGCTTGGCAAATGAGTAGATAGGTAGAGAAATTAAGGAGCCCAACTGCTTAATCTGGGCCCTTGGAAGAGATAAGGGTACATTTAGATAGGAGGGCAGTCAAAAGAAAAGAAGACAATTAGGGTTTTCCAGTTCAAGTGCACCCAATCCAAAGCAAGAAAAAATGTTAGGTGTATTAGGCTGAGTAGGTAGTTTGAGGTTGCAAAAGCAAGTTGGTAATCACTTGTGGTCTTGTCGAGAAGGACTCATCTCATTTATGGCATTGACACCATGGCAGTTTTTTGATGGTACAACAGGGAAGCATGACTAACTTCCCCTTTCATTTCCCCAGAAATCATTCACTAACATCCCCCCAAGGACCCTGGGATCTGCCCAATAGTCCTTTTCACTCTATTTTATGAAAAAAGCTAAGTAGAACTCTGAGTTCACTCAGTTGGAAGAAACCACATTTCTTGTGTAAAAATGGTCATCCCATACTCTTTCATGTTCTTATGCCTAAGTTTGCATTTTATAAACTTAGCATTTATCCATTCATTTTCATTCCATAAAACTCATATTAATATCTAACCCTATTATCTAGCTCCCTAAATCATTTTCCCACCCCTATTCTACAAAAAACTATATTAAAACCCAAAAAATCTAAATATCCCCTCCAAATGGCAACTATAACCAAATAATATAAGTTCGGGAAACATTAGGTCCATTTGGGACTCTATGTTAACCCATCCACGTTCATTAACCCTTGGGATTTATTTAACACCCGGTTAAATAAATAACCATATCAAACCCTCCCCCCAAACCATACCCTATTACCCTGCGCGCATGCATTTCATTTTGGATTTCGTTTAATATTTGGTTAGACGAATAACCATAGTCTGGCGCTGAACACATATTAAACCTATAACCTAAGGTCTAAACCCGCCCGAAACTATGCAAAAATCAAGGCTTATCGTGCGCGCTTTTCTGCTAACGTTCGGTCGCATCTCCCTCCCGTCCGTCGTCAGATCGCCTTCCCCAGATCCGACGGTGTTCATCCATATCGGGCGCCCCTCTGTAGCGGTACATTAGTACCTGATGGTCGACGGTTTCGCCGTCGTACACCGGGACACTTGTCACCCTCCGATTGCATCGGGCCGCCTCTGACAATTACCGCTCCCGTACCAAAGGCGGTCGGATGGAAACCACTTACCGCCCTCCCCTTTTGCCTACGTCACCACATGACGTTGCATCCACGTCACCTACCACTGCCCTATACCTGTGCCATGTCATCCGCTGATGTCACCACCCCGCCACCGTGTCATGTGCCACGTCATCGCATACGTTAGCTGCCACTTCATCTGTCGTACCCACTACATGACAAAAAGGACGTCATGATGACGTCATCCTGGAAAAATGAAAAAAGTGCCAAAAGGTCCAAAATTGCTTAAAAAGTCGTGAAAACGACTATTTTCTGCCTATTTCTATTTGTTGCATCCGCAAACAACGTGCATGCGCTTTCACTATTAAATTGCTTATGGAGCTTATATTGTCCATTAACCTACCAACTTGACTCCATAGCTCGACTCCGCAGCCCAAGCTGTGCCTGCTAACCGTCCTCGGCGCCTTAGAAACAGGTATTTATCCATATTTCAGCCTCAAAGCCCTATTTTTCATACTTCTCTGTTTAAAATTGCCAAAAGAACCTGTGATTTGCTTCCAAAGGCACTCCTACGGATTGCTCACTAACCTGCATACACCATTTGAGCTGTTAATTCACAACAAGCGTGCAAATTTGAACTCATTCCCTCTGCAAACGAGCCATTCCAACATACTTTGCATCCATATTCGCCTACAAACTCCAAAAATTTGCCCAAGCATTGATTTGAAGTGATTGAGCACCCTCTTTCCTCTGTGTTAACCAGTTATCTAAAGAGAGACCCTTGGCTTCCTTTTCCCTCTGCAAGCTTTCGTCCTTTTGGGCAAAATTCAATTCTATTTTCTCGGCATCCTGTCCACAGAGCCTGCAATTCGACAAGTTTATGTAAAAAACCCAGTCTGAGTGCTGCAAGTTTGTTGTTTACCATAAACTCTATACGGTGAGGTTGGTTTGAAATAAAAAAATCAGTTTTCATACTCCTGATGATAGCCTCAGAGCCTAAATTCTACTTCATGTTGTTGTTTACACCTATATTGCAATCAATACAAGCAGTATAAACATGGAGACTCCAGTAGCTCTGAACATTGCCCCTTTGAATGCTCCACGCATGGATTTAGAATGGCTACCTTTCGCAGACAGAGACTTCCAGATCAAGAATATGATGGGCCTTAATTCTCACCTCAAAATTGTGTGCCAATTCAGAAACAATCACATAAATAACACTGATATCCTAGGAATTTGGCAATCTAGTATGCCAATCTACTTCCTCCCATCAGTCAATGTGTTGCTCGACTTCATTCATCTATGTCATGCAAACTATGACCCCACTCAGAGATCAATTCTCAGTCCAGATGGGTCTGTGTTGTTCTATATCACTCCTCAATCCATAAATGAAATGTTGAACTTTGAGCCACCTCAGCCCCTGGTTCCTCTTACAATGAAACTCCTGCTTGACTAGGGTGCAAAGCTTTCTAGGGTATAAATATCAAGAGTTAGTCAATTGTTTATGGATCCACAGTGCCAGTACGATCATCCTCCTCCCTATCATCAGGTCTCATTTAATGAAATAGGTAGGCTCATGGTAGATATGATTTCCTACATTCTAGGATGCAAAACAAGAGAATTTGTGGATGAGACTGTATTTCTTCTCTTAACCATATTCACTCCATGACAGCAATGACAACCCCCTGCTGTCATGTATGACTATGCCACCTTCATAGCAAACAAAATACATGAACAATTCATGATGATGGAGAGAGAAAGAGTATTTAAATACACCTCCTACATTTACCATCTGTTGTTGTACTATCACCCTGATAGTTTCAAGGTTCCTCTCAGGAAACTAGACTCAAAAGGAGGGAGGAGATCTGTCATATATTGGACCTCAGTTTTCCATGAAGTCTACCATTCTCCATACACATATTCTGAGTTTGTTGACCTGTTCATCTACCCAGCCACTTGCATATTAATGATGACTCCTCCTACCAGACTCACTGCTGAAATGCAAAGAATCTTACATCTTTCAAAGGGCTACAACATTGGTGATTGGTACTTCTACCGAAATCACACAGTGATTAGAATTTATGGATGTGAGTTGCCCCCCATAAGCTTCCAAGATATGTCCCCATGAAACTTTTTTCCTTGGAGTATTTCAGGCAGTTCAGTAATGCAGACTTGACTCATTTCCATGGGAAAAACAAGAAGGCACAGCTTAAAATCAGACATCAATTGGGTCCCTTTGTTTTCAACAAAAGGGAAGAAGCATGGAAGGATGCAGACAATATGCTAAGACAAGAGCTCATGTTGAAACAAAGATTCTACTGGGCACCATATGACCCTGAACATTTCATAAGCCTTAGAAGAATCAAACACAGGCTTTCAGGATATGTGCACCAGCCAATCCCCCACATTGAACAATATGCTAATAAAAAAGAATGGGTATAGGGCACATTAGATGATGAAGAGCTTACTGAAGAAGAAAAATTAGAGAAAGATATGAAAGAAATTGAGAAAAGAATTGACCTAGATTATGTTGCACAGGTCACCTTCACACAGCCTCAACCAATTGGAGCAAGCACATCAACTGCTACATCTTCACGACATCCAGCTAAAGAAACCATTTTACCTTCAGGGAAAGGCAAGGACATTGAGCACTCAGAACAACAAAGCACAATGGAAGAGCAACCATCCTCAAATCAGGAAAAGGGTCAAGAACAAAGCCCTTCAACACAAACAAAGGCACTTGAAATCCCTGTGCTGCAAACTCCTCATAATGAGGAAAGAGGTAAAAAGAGGGACAAAACAGAGGGCACATCCACAGGGGCATCCACAGATCAGCAAGGGGAAAAGAGATAGAGGCTAAACCCCTATGCCGAGGAGGAAATTACAGAAGAAACCATAGGAAATATCAGGGGTGAGGGAACTTCTGAACAACAGATCCCTCCTGTTTTGGAAACATCGGCCAGCTCCTTTCAGCATGAGTAAGAGAGAAAACCAGGTGGGGAGGTTTCATCCTCCCAACAGTAGACCAAGCAAGGCTCAGATATCAAATGAGCATTCACAGAGATCAAAACTAGAAACGAGCCAATAAGGTTTCAGCTTTACAATCAGTTGATGAGAATGGCACCAACAAATCAACAAAGACTGATGGCAGCATATGACATGCAAGAAGAGAAGATGACTCTCAGTCACTTCAGACCTACTACACAGCAGCCACAGTCAGTTGCAGACTACATCAGAACCAATCTGGAGGTCCTGGCAAAAGACATACATCCAATAGACCAAATTGAGTTACATAAGCAGGCTGGAGAAATGGTTTATTCCACATTAGTAGATAAGGCTCTAATGGCCCATAGATTGCAGAACTCTTTATATAATACTTCTACCCACTTAGAGTTGGAAAAAGCCTCATCATTGGCAAAGGATAATAGGATAAAATCCTTGGAAGAGATCATTATAGAGTTGGGACATGATCCCAAAGATCCCAAAGGCACACAAGCCTTAATCAGAAAAAAGGAGGAAGACATAGCAGCCCTGAGAAAACAAATGAAGCTGTCAGTTACCATACATCCTCAAACTGCAGAAGTGGCACAACAACAGGAAGTAGAGGATGTAGTTAGCCTGCTTATGAGGATGAACCAAAGGCTATTGGACATAGAGAAAGCATTGGAAGAGGCTCAGCAAGGGAAGCAGCCAGAGTTGGCCCCTCAACCATCCCAAACAGCTCCAATAATTACAGCTCCTCCTACAACAGTGACTACACCAGTACCTCCCCCAGATTTAATTTCAGCAGCAGGTGCCTCAACTTCAGCAGCAACTACAACAGCAACATTGCAAGAGGCCAACTTGAGCATGGAGGCCATGATGAAAGAAATTAAGGCTCTAGAATTACAAATGGCAGAAATGAAGGAGACCAAGGAAAAGCTAGCCAAGATTGAGGCTAGTTATGATAAATCAAAGATGATAGTTGCCGAGAAGACCAGGGAAGTAAAGGCCCTAAAGAACAAGATAAAGGCCTTGGAGAAAGACCTCACTCTCCATAGAACCCTGACCGAGGTAAAAACAATTTTGTGGAATAAAATTGGCCAAGCTATTGCTGATCAATGGAAAACAATACAAACCATTTTTGACCAGATAGAATTGATGGCAGTAGCTCAATATGAAACTCATAAGACCAGAACATATTGGCAGATAAGCATGAGTAAGTCAATCAATTGATTCACTTTTTGAATACTCGTACTAGTGAGCAACTGGCAACACTGAACATACAGAACAGGACAGAGACTATTGTAAGAGTCAAGAAGGTGCTGACCATGAGAAATTTTGTCCAAACTATAGAAAGAAAATGCCAAGAAATGCAGACAGAGGTAAATGCCTTTAGACGGAAGCTTTCAAATTTGCAAAGCAAAGGTTTACCCAACCTGGTCACTAGCATTGGAAGGCTGCTAAAACAGGAACAATATGCAAATAGGCTAAGTACCTATGTGCAAAATCAAATTACAACATCGTCAAGCAGCACAGAAGAAGCAGTCCCTCCCACAGGGCAGAGTTTGTATGATAAACTGGAAGATTTGTTTTACATTGAGCATGAGATAGCACACCTTTTTCCAGTTTGGCCGAATTATTACACATACACTGAAGCTGATGAAATATTATTCAAATTAAGAAAGCATCAACTACCAACAGAGGAATGGTGGCAAAGCCTGCTTGAGATTCTAAAGTAGTTTTGATTCTCTTCTTATTTATTGTCTACATAACAAGCAAATTGTATAATATGGCTCTGCTATCAAAAATTTAAATCGACATTGGATGAAATTAGCGCTAAAAGGCATTCAAACAAACTACACAAGTGGCAAATGACAACACGCCCAAGACAACATAGCAACAAAGCAGTCATCCACCGACTACCAAAGTCAAAGGGTCAACAGCAAACAGGACACCTGCAACAGCCAGTAAAGCACATTTATCTCCTCAATTATTGTTGCACGTTTTTTCCACATGAGTTATTGCTTCTGTTAGAGTAGATGGATAAATTTATGTCCAGATATTTCCCTATGGGATATTTTGTAAACTTCTATATATACTTGTTAAAGAAATGTATTATCGTTGGCTGGTGAATATCATTCTGGACTTGCACTGTATATTTTTTAGAACTCTTCAGAAATAAAATTGTTGGAATGCTTTGCTGGTGAACTGACTGAGTGTGGAATCGGTGGCCAAAGAATAGATTGCAGAATTCTCGTGTTAATGCATGGATCAATAAGTCTTCTTAACTCTTATGTTAGTATATTTGTCTTTATTTATCATCTAAATATCATGTTCTAAGTTACAGGAAAGAAGGATAACCCAGAACTTACTTCACTGTACTCTGTGTTCAATTCCTGTAATTTTTAATGTTTTCTACAGGACTAGCATAGGCAAGAATTCTTAATTTCTCTTGTCCCCCTGGTTCTTTCACTCTGAATATCATCAAGGAATTCTTAAATGCTCCCTGATAGTATTTATGCAATTTCTCTCTGTTAATAGAATGAAAGATTCTTAACTGCCTTTCATTCTTTGGCTTCATTCCATCTTATTTCAGTTTCAAAATTGTTCTGTGTTTAATTATCCTGCTCGGTAGTATTATCATTGCCAAAGAAACCATACTTAGAAGTTTATTTACTTACACTCCATCAACCCAATGGTATGAACTTCTCTTAACTTGCTACCTTTTTCTATTGAATGTCATCTTCCAAACTTAAAACCAAACCCTGTTCATCATAACTAGCCTAAAATACAAACAAACAAAGCTAAATTACAAAGAGAGAGCCCTCTCTGGTTGCAGGTAGGCTAGGACCTGTAGCTAAAAAATTGGTTAGTGGTTACCTCGGCCATATTTCCTCTAGGAGGTAGGGAACAACTTGAGTGATAACACATGTATGGGTTCATTTTGGATTACCCACTTCTATTGTATCTGATCGAGACACCCGATTTGTGGGGAAGTTTTGGTCAAGTCTGTGGGAACTAATGGACACCAAATTGAAGAAAAGCACAACTTTTCATCCACAAACAGTTGGCCAGACAGAAGTAGTTAATAGGATGGTGATCCAGTTACTGAGAGGATATTGCAGCAAACACCCTAAGCTTTGGGATGAACACTTGTGTTATGTGCAGCATGCTTACAATAGAGCCAAACACTCTTCTACACAGAGATTCTCCTTTTGAGAGACCTGTCTTGGTTTCATACAAGGTCTCCTTTGGATTTTGTCTTTGTAAAGATATCATAGTTGATAGACACAGTGATGTGGAAAAGCAACTAGGTTCATTGAACAGATCCAGGAGATCCACCAGGCAGTACAGGAACAGCTGGAAAAGAGCCAGGCCAAGTACAAGGCTAGGCACGATAAGCATCGGATGGAGCATAGTTTTCAAGTTGGAGACCAAGTTTGGCTGTATATCAGCAAGGACAGGATGCAAGGTGAAAGTAAAAAGCTAAAACCTATCAGGTATGGACCCTTCAGGATACTTGAGAAGATTGGTGAAAGGCTTTTCGCCTTGATCTACCAGCTTACATGCACATCTACTCAATTTTAAACGCAGATTGCTTGAGGTTGTTTGAACCTTCAATGGTTGAGGACCCTAAAGAGCAAATTCAATTACCTTTTGTTGATGACCTGCTACCTGAATATCTTAATGAATTACGGGAAGACACAGTGTTGGATAGGAAGGTAAGAACGATGCAGAGTGGACAAGTGGAATACCTCAGGATTGGGCTTAAAGGTTCGAAGCCGAGTAGTGTGAAGTGGATTGAGATTGGGCAAGTGAGATAGCAGTCTCCTCACTTAGTTGGTGCTTGAACAAAACCAACTTTTGGTGGTCCAAAAGCTCTTTCAGTGGGAAGGTCGTGATCCGAATTGGATCCATTGAAGACTGGCAAAGAACCATGACTGTATCAAGTCGGGATGAATCTCTAAAATTCCAAAAATAGCGATAAAAAACACCCTGAGCTAGTGGCAATGGCAACCACCATGGAACGACGAGGACCTCGGTCAAAGCGCGCTGACCGAGGCCCATGGAGACTGCACAGGAGATCAAAGTAGCCCCTGGGAGCCCCGGATCGGGAAAAGGAGGTGATTTTTTATGCGCGATTAGCGCCTAGTGAACAGGGCCAAAATGGTGGAGCCTTAAGCACTTGGTCACGTTGGGAGCTGGAGAACCATAGAAGAAAGAAACGAAAAGTGCTAATCGCACAAGGCGGGACCCGCGCTCTTAAAACAGGTCATATTGCTCGGGGTGCCCTCAAACGGTAAACAGTTTTGGAGGAAGCAGAGCGATCCCACTCAACGATAGACGTGTGGCAGCAGAGGTGAGAGAAAACTGTCATTGATTGCATGTTATAAGTCGAGCAAGTCAACCATGCAAGATGTGCGTATGACATTGGATCTGGAGGAGCCCCGATCGAACAACTGAGATTGCGCCCGATCGAGGAAGCAGAATCGATAGGGAATTAAGCCACGTTCTAAAGGGATTTGGAATCCGTTTGACCACCACAATGGAGGAAGAACGCATCCACGACATAACTGAAGAAACGAACTGACGAGCAGGCTGGCACTATTCAGATGAGGACACATGGCCACTCCCTGAGCATTCATGCTGACGAACATGGAACTCCAAGCATAGTTGCAGAAGGAGAATCTAAAAAGGCGGAAAAGGAACCGAACAAGCATGGAAACGAATGGATAAAATCCATGAATAGAGACAGAACACACAGTCAAGTCGGAGTGAAGTCTGAGAGACGAAGGAAAAAGACCATAATCCCGAGAGGAGGATGGAATACACAGAGAAGAAGGCAGTAAAGCAAGAGAAAAGCAGGAAGAGACAGAGGGCCAAGCTGACCAGGGGCAGCATCAAGTACCACCGAGCTTGAGAGATTCGAGCCACCCCATAGAGGGATCTATCCGGGCTAAGCACCACGTTGGGCTCTTACCACTATAGACCAGAAGGTCACAGAGCTGGTGGGAAGAAGAGACTGTGTACTCCAGTGGCTTGGGGAATCCAAGAACCACCCTACCAAGCAAAACCTGCTTCAGGAGAACTCACATCGAGTCCCTGCATTGTAATTCTCTACTTAAAGACACAATAAAACAAGGCCACCACTGAAAGTTGGACCGAAGACGTAGCCCTGGAGAATAGGGTGAACTCCTTATTAAAATTGCTTGTGTCTTTGTGGTTGCTTGTTGTATTTCTCTGTTGTCTTTCCATTTAAATGTCTGTGTATTGGCAATCTGATCGATTCGTTGATTGAATAACACAGAACACACACCAGCACATGAGTCTGTAGTACCTTTTGTTTAATAAATCTTCGACTAGTGTCACTCCTAGGGTGATTATCAGATCAATTATATTGAAAATGTTCCACATATTCTTCTAACATTTCACTAGGTCTTGCTACCATTTGGAATATTTTGTCTTTCAATTCCCTAGATCTACAATAGTCCTGATATTTTTTAAGGAAAGCGATTTTCCTTTGAACCCAATCATTTATTGTGCCCCCATCTAGTCCCATAAACCATCGTAGGGCTACTCCTTTTAATGTAGAGGGAAATAGCTTTAGTTTTTGGGGGTCGGTGGTATAATCATAACCCCGACATAATACATCAAATTCAAACAGAAATGCATTTGGATCCTATGATGTAAGTCCATGAAAGGTGGGAATATTTTGGAGAGGGATAGCTTTCATGGGTGTGTTGACCGCTGTGTCAATGATGGGATACTGTAATGTAGAGGTCTGGGGTACTTGTGGGTTATTGGCCATTTGATCAAATATATGCCAGTACCCTTTCGGGATCTCTAGAGAGTTATTCATAGGATGATTAGAAGGGGTGGGAATGATCTTAACAGCACTCCCTCGGTCTGGGATACTAGGTGTTCCTTGCTGAATTACTACCTGAGGGGATCTTGGCTCCTCTGTTTCCCCTATTTCTCCTCCTCCTTCATGAATGTTACAAGAATTCCCTTCTTGTGAGGAAATTGGGTGCGAATTTTCAATTTCTTGAAAACTCTGCTCAGTCCCTACTATTTTGTTGTGGACCTCAGTGTTGGCTACAGATGGTGAGCCTGTGGCCCGAAGGGAGATAGTAGGTTGTCTGGAGGCAATGTTTCGAGGACCTACTGATGGCTGAGATTTAGCTTTGTTTAAGATGTCGTCTATGAAAGTTGATCGTCTAAGGGTCACCAGTCCCTTAGATCTATCAGGTTTGGGTAGTGGAATTGGATTGTTTTCGGTTTTTTTCTTCTTAGTCATTCATGCAAACAATTCAAATGTTTATCTCTACCTTAAGTTTCTAATAATTCTGCTGGAAATCGGGCGGGGGAGCAGGCATTTTACATGCTCCGTACATAGGTTCTTATGTTTCATTTTTAATACCTAGTTCTCTCTCAACAGACAAGCATCAAATACCTACTTTAGTTTTCTGTAACTGTGCTAAAAAGTGGGCAGAGGAGCAAGAACTTTACTTGCTCGTTACGTAGGTTCTTACCTTTCATTTTCAATACCCAATTCTTCTTCAACAACAATTATCAGATGTACATTACTTTTTAGAAATGGCTACTCTCCCCGGTAACGACGCCAAATTGTTGGTCGATAAAAGGTGCCTTTTAAAACTCCTAATTATCCTCACATTAATTATCAATTCGAGCAAGTCTTCTTATTTCAAGAGTGTATACAGTGTGGTTGTTATTTAACTCAGAGAGTAAGGTTTCCTAAATTGCAATATAAATATTTTAAATACAAGAGTAAATGGATGCATCTAGTAAATTCCAATTGCAATTAAAGAAAACTCAATCCTTTAACGAAATCAAATCTTTCATCTATTCAAGTAACGATAGCATCAGTTGAGAGTACAGTAATGATAACTCATCCCTCTTTAACTGATTTAATCTAAATTAAACTCACTCCTCAATAAATAATCTAAACAACAATACCATCAATCTGAGAGTCTAATAGTGATAGTTAATACTCTTTACAGTTGATTATATCAAGTGGAATATTTATCTAAGTAACTTGACCCGAAATGAAAGTAAACTAAATCAACGACAATACTGCAAATTATATAAAGAAAAGAGATTTTGTCAACACTGGAAAATAATAAACATCGAAGGAGATAAAATCACAAAAAGCAAGAATACTATCAAACCATCACACTTACGAGAGTTGGAAATATATGACACAAAGAAAGTATTTGAATCCACCAAAGGCCAGGCCCTTAACCACCAACAAACACTGCTAAGTTACTTCAGATAATGTGAGGGAACAACAACTTCACTTTATATATTAATCATCAAACTGAAAAAGCATTACAATATATTTGTGTTCTTCTCGACAACAAGAGTCTATAATTAAAATTACAATTTCAATAATAATAGAGATTCTGCCTCCCTTTCCTTCTTACAGACATCTCCTTTTATAATAGGAAAGGGTAAAAGATAAATGATAAATGTGATCCCTAATAGATTTCCAACTTCAGACATCCTTTCCTTTCTCATGCTGATTCTTTTGATTTACTTCGGCCTTATCTGCAACTGCTACGTTCCTTCCTTACCTTGCTGATTTTTGTTGTTCCTTCATAGGGAACAACATTTGTCCCTTTTGTTGTTTTCCTACATAAACAAGGGTAATAATTAGCTAATTCAAGCTATAGATAATTCCTTCATTTCTTACCATAATTCCTTAATAGATTAGTGCATTAAGATATAGAAAAGATAAGAATAAAGGAAAAGGATGATGAGGTTAATAGTAAATGCATACCTTTTCCATGACTCAACATATGCCTTAATGATGCTTAATTTGTTTTAGCCGTAATGAAATGTGTTTGACTTGTGTAATCCTGGGCTTACGCATGTATCAGATGCATTTTAATTGGCCAAAATACAAAGGAAACATGCCCAACTGCCTTCCTCTTCAGATTCATCTTTAATGTTGATTTTTTCTTTTACACAGAAGAATAAATGCGAAGCATGCTAAAGCGGAACTGAAAAATAATTAATCCAATTTAATAACTCCATCAGATTCGGAATCCCATCGCATATCGTAATCAGTGGTATCCAATGTTATATCAATGTAATGTTGGACTTACGCATAATTCATTCACATTTGCGCTATTTCCATTATATCTCTTTAATAATAGAAATACACCATGAACATGCCTTTCCTGCTTTTAACGCAGGCTCTGCACAACTATCGATGCATACCTTTATCGCAATCACAATCGACCCTTTTCAAATGATATATCAATCAAAACCTCTACAACCCACGATAAGACAGACGCGCTAAGTTATAAGATATAGCATATAAACTATCGGGTCTGGAATCCTCATCGCTCATCGCAATTGGCGCTTTCCAGATATATATATATATATATGTGTGTGTGTGTGTGTGTGTGTGTGTGTGTGATGCGATTGATGGACCCTCCGCAATTATAAAACATAATATATATGCTTTCGGGTCCAGCCCGTAGTCGCAAATCGCAATCGACATAAGTCATAAACATTATGTGATGACCGCAGACCCGACGGAGTTATAAATCATAGTGTAATTAATATCGGGTACGGCCTATCATTATCGCAAACCCACGGTATTATAAATATAATATATATCTTTTCGGGAAGGGTAAAGAATATAAAGGAGTTTTATTGAGTTTGAACTCCCAATAGTGATATAACTGATAAATAAACCTCTAGCACAATATAAGCTACAACATCTGGCTCCAACTGGGGATAGTGTTTTTGCCACAGAAGCACTAAGAACCGCAGATCAGTGCCTTATTCATTGGGCATGGAGTCATATATTGCTTCTCCTAACTTAACTGTGTGAAAATTTTGTACTGTGATCCCACGTCGATATCTGCAGTGATAAGATGCTTGCACTTTGATAGAAAAATATTGAGAATCATAGATCAATAGCCTTAGTTGGGCATGGAGTCCAAAACTGTGAAAATATTGAAATTTGATAACTGAAGCCTGACAATCTTGAAGTCTGAAACCTCTGCAAACCAATTTCCAACTGGGAAAGTCACCCTTTTTCCTCAACTAATGATTAAACTGAAGAACTACAACTGGAAACCAAATGCTCAACACATGAGCTTATTTATGTACAAGTTCCTACATATGTACATGATTGATCTCCATCAGGTGAAGTCAATCTTTAAATGGTACCAGGTTAGCATTTGAGTGCTTAATCTAGAACCATTCTGCTAATGAATCTTGAAAATGCAATTCATCCTGAACAAAAAATAAACTATGCATAAAAGAAGTTCACAACGAAAACTAAGAGTATATCCACAAAATGATATGTGTATACTGCTGATAAATTCATCCATGTAATTTGCCACAGGATCTTGGAAAGTATAAGAAAAAATATGTTCTTGATCAGCTCCAAAAATAAATTCTCTATGTCTAAAGGTTCCTGCTCAATTAAACCTTCTGTTGGGATAATATGTTCAACATAAAAATCAGCAACATCTTTAAGAAAATGATCTATGTCACTTTCATGTCTCCACTTTTCATCTCTAAGCTTTGATTGAAAATAATTTGTAATTCCAACTTAAGGGAGAAAGAAATAATTTTTATCATTATTATACGACATATGATCAAATTCAAATAGATTAATTACCTCTAATCCATGGGCATCCTTATGTTCTTCAATGCACTGATATACCATCTCTTTATGAGCTTTCTCCTTACATAAGATAGCCTCTTTTGCTATGATAGATGGCTCAATATATTATTGTCCAACATATTTCACTTGCTGGTTTATTCCTGTATGTTCAACACCCAACTGATGAACTTGAAGAGCTTCATCATGTTCCCCATTTAAAACATTTTCATTATAGATAGGAGGATCATCAAATTTAACAAAATAGGAACTCTGTGGATTTATTTGCAACTTAATTATTTCTTCCTCTTCTTGACTGTTAAGCAGCGATTCTTGATGCATGTTTGAACTTTCCTCCATCTGAATACTCTCTTGATTTGTTTGGAACAAATTCAACCAATTATCTGCTTGGGAGATCATTGGAGAGAAATGTTTTATAAAATTTTCCACATCATTTTGAGAAAATGATGCTCGATCTGCTTGGACCATAGTCAACCAATTCTCTGCTTGGGAGATTATTGAAGAAGAATGCTTTATAAACTTCTCAGCATCATTTTGAGAACATGATAGTTCCTCACTTTTAGAGACTTGCTCATAGTTAATCTGGCTATAATCTCTCTGAATGCTTGATATGTCATCAATAAGATCATCAATTTCTTCAATAGGATTATCATGAGCTTTTAAAGTTTATTTATAAGCATAATATTCACAACAACCTTCAACAAGAAACATGTGTGGATAATAAATTCTACAAGAAGAATTGAATACTGAATGGAAATCTTTCAAAGATGAAATGCTTGAACGAGGCAGAGACCTGAACCAATCCCTAGCTTCTAGGTCCAAAGAAAACATAAACAACTTCATCTTAACATCTTCATGAATGATGCTTTTCTGCTCCATGCATTCATGAAACTCTTGGAGATGATGAACTGGATTTTCATATTCCTTTCTATTGAATTTTGGAAGATACTCATCCCGGACATAATATGCAGGCATATCATGAGGATAACTAGTGATCCCAATAAAATCAAATGGATCAAATTTATGGGCTAAGAATGTAGGGAAAGCCATTAAAACCCAAAAAAGAAAACTTCAAAGTACAATGAGTCACCAATCAATGTTGCAAGTGAAAATCATAGGTGTCAATGTACAACCAACTATTGAAACTTGTCACTCTCAAGAATCAGCTTCAAACTTTAATGAATTCAAGAAAAAGTGTTCTTATTCTATTGCTTTGTAGTCTGTGGTATTTGTTACAATGGAGTCGCCTTTTATTGTTTTTATTCAAAACACCCAAGTATTTCCTCCTCACTGAACAACTAGAGGAAAATATTGAAAACCTAGGGAAAAGTATTCTTGTCTTCTCTCCCCGACAACGACGCCAATTAATGTTGAACCTTAAGAAACCAATTTCTTGGCTATAGAGAAATTGTGCTTAAGACATTAATAAATATTACTTATTGTCACTTGTTTGTCACTTGGATATATGTTGTGTTCTCAAATGAAGGACTTGGAGACTTGGTTTTTTACTCTTAATATATGTATGACTAGAACATCTCAGAGTGCCATTTGTTGCTATATACAAATGATGAATGAAGAAAACTTGAGGGAAAAGTTAAAGATAATATGTTGATCTTTCATAGAAAATATTATCTGTCACTTAGAAGAATTATGAAAATGAGAACTGAATCATAGACAATATGCTGCTTAACACAGAAACTAATATCTGTGACACAGAAACTACTTTCTGTGACACAAAAACTTCAATATAGGAGTGCTCTTTTAAGGAATTTTAACTTTATCTACATAAGCAAATAAAGACCTGCAGCTTCATTACTATACTTGAAAGAAGAAAACACAAGATGACACATAACATAGAGGGTTACAAAATTATACCCAACAATTCATGGAAAGTTCTGATTCTTTCATTAATCAACAATTATATCAGGAATACAGCAGCCTAGTCTCTGGGTTCTCCAAAGTTCGAACCACCAACCCTTTCTCTGTAAATTTTCCTCTTCTTATACATTGTGAAATAATTGTTGATCCCTAAAATTGTCAAACTACCAAAATTGTTTCTCTAACTATCTGAATTAAAAACTTTTACAGGATTTTATAGAGGCTAAGAGACACCTCAAAGAATATGAAATAACAGGAACGTAACTAAATTTAAAAGAGGGTGATAACCGTTGGCTTGCTCTGTTAATCTGATGTCGAGTTCCTTTGTATATGCCTTAATGATGTTTAATTTGTTTTAGCTGTAATGAAATGTGTTTGACTTGTGTAATCCTGGGCTTACGCATGTATCAGATGCATTTTAATTGGCCAGGATACAAAGAAAACACACCCAACTTCCTTACTCTTCAGATTTGGATTTAACATTGATTTTTTCTTTTACACAACAGAATAAACGTGAAGCATGCTAAAACAGAACTGAAAAAGAATTAATCCAGTTTAATAACTCCATCAGATCCGGAATCCCATCGCATATCGCAATCAGCGGTATCCAATGTTATATCAACGCAATGTTGGACTTACGCATAAATCCTTCACATTTATGCTATTCCCATTATATCTCTTTTATAATAGAAATACATCATGAACATGCCTTTTCCACTTTTAACGCGAGCTCTGCACAACTATCGAGACATACCTTTATCGCAATCACAATCGGCCCTTTTCAAATGATATATCAATAAAAATCTTTACAACCCGCGATAAGATGGACGCGCTAAGTTATAAGATATAGCATATAAACTATCAGGTCCGGAATCCCCCTCACTCATCATAATCGGTACTTTCCAAATATATATATATAATATGTAATGCAATATGACGGACCCGCTGTCGAGCGATAAAAAGGTGTCTTTTTAACTCCTAATTACCTTCACATTAATTGTCAACCCAGGGACGACTTTTTGTTTCAAGAGTGTACTTAGTCTGAGGCGGCTATTTACTCAAGAGTAATGCTTTGCAGTATAGTGCTTAAAATCCAATAGTAAATGAATGCTTGAAAGAAAATCTACTTATAGAAAAATACCTCATTCATTCGGAAAAATAAGCAATGTATCAGTCAAGGTTCCAGTAACAATAACTCATCCCTTTGGAAACTGATGTAACCAAAAGTAATCAAGGAATAGATCATCAGCCAATTCCCACTACAGTTTTAGATCATTCTGCACACCAAAGCAATCAATAACGCAAATAACAGGAAATGGAACAACAACTAGAAAATGTAACAACAATTAAATCGAATGAACAACAACACCTTAATCTACAGAAACAAGTGCAGCAACCTTATCCTATAGAATACTCAAAGGATAAATCAAACAACAAACAAAAATATAATGGAAACTAATTAGAAATGAAATATAGAACAACATTTAGGATCAAATATAAATGTACAGTGAACCAAAATACACACGACACACCTTAATATTAAAAGAAATAATAATCTTACTTCGATACCACAAATATCAATCTCAGTTATAAACAAGAACGATTGTAATTCATAATGGAACGACAATGTCAGTTGAACAATAATTGTGATTAAGTGTAAACCATAGACGAATAAAGTATTACCAACTTATGAAGGTCACAACACGATTACGATGTAATTGAACAGAAATTAGATTCTGTAAGGATCAACAAAGTTATATCAATGATTTAAAGAACAGCAATGCGTTACCAAGTCAAGATGAATCAATACAACATTCCTGGCATCGAGAACGATATTACTCAATTGAACATAAATCAAATATAACAGAACCATGGTGTAAAATAACAAAACATATTCGATTACCGAACAAAACTAATAATGAAAACCACAGATGAACTACAGATATAATATACAGCAACAGCATAATCCACCAAAGGCTGGGCCCTTAGCCGCCAGCGCATGTTGCTGGGCTACTTCAGATCAAGTGAATGAAAAACAACTCCCAAATCATATATTAATCATAAAACTGTGAAATCATTACAACAGCTGAAGCTTTGAGAATTACAATGCAAATGCAACAATCTCCTTTTCCTCCTATTCTATCATGAATCATGAATAATCATTCTTGAATCTCCCGTTCTGAATCCTAAATTCTCCATCATTTTTCCATCCTTTTTTCATCCCCTTCTCTGATCTCTGTTTTCATCTAAATAGAGAGAGATCAGAGAGCAGTTACAACAAAGATAATTACAACATGATTTCTATTACAAAATTGGCCCAGTGCATCTTACGTGCTGGCTATTTTTGGCCTTCACTTTTTAAAGACTGTGTGGAAGCGGTCAAATGTTGCCACCCTTGTCAGATCTTTACTCGAAAGATGCGTGCTCATCCAGCTCCTCTTTTTCCCGTGTCACCGTCGGTCCTTTACTAAGTGGGGTATTGATTTTACAACTTGTAATCCGCCTTCAGCAGCGAACCACAAGTACATTATCGTGGTTGTAGACTACTTTACGAAGTGGGCCGAAGCCATGCCCACTTATAAAAACGATAGTGACACGGAAGCGTTGTTTCTTTTCAATCAAGTTATCTTAAGATTCGGTGTCCCGAGAGAGATTGTCACTGATCATGGCAGTCACTTCCAGAATCAACTGATGTCTGAATTGGCTCTTAAATTAGGTTTCCGTCAAGAGCATTCGTCTCCTTATTATCCTCAGAGCAATGGACAGGTCGAGGCAGTTAATAAAAATCTTAAGACGATACTCCAATGGACAATCGACAAAAATCGGTCCAATTGGCACGTTATGTTGTATTCGGCTCTTTGGGCATACCGGACCTCCGTAAAGACTGCTACTGGTTTTATGCCTTTTCTGTTGGTTTACGGGATGGAATCTATCTTTCCGATCGAATGTGAAATTCCATCTCTCAAGTTAGCTGTAGAGCTCCTTCCAGAAAATTCGAGTATCGAAGAGCGCCTCCTTCACTTGGAACATCTCGATGAGCAGTGTCGAGATGCTGCCACGATGAATGAGGCTCATAAGAAAAGGGTCAAAATGCAGTATGATAAATCTGTCCGTCCTCGAGTCTTTTCTGAAGGCAACCTTGTCTTGGTCTATGACCAAGATAAAGACACCTTGGGGGCAGGCAAGTTTAAGCCTATGTGGTACAGTCCTTTCATTATTAAACGAGTTTTAGAAAAAGGGTTGTATGGGTTAATCGATTTTGAGGCAAACAAGCTGGCGGAGCCCCGAAACGAGCTCTACCTAAAGAAGTACTTTGCTTAAGTAGAAGTTAGGCAATGGCTTCTTTGTATATTATGTATATTTGTACATATATTATCGAGAGTTTTGTGATGTCAACACTTTTTGGTCTG